>OMNW01034356.1:15699-35709 GCA_900303245.1 Selene dorsalis
CTTGTACATGTCCTTAAGTGTTCCGTCCTCCATTGCCAGGATGAGGAGTTCATCCAAGTCATCGATGCTCTGTCTTGGGCGTTTGGCTGCTCGTGTTGGGGTTTGTGGTGTATGTGGTGGGGTGGGTGTTGGGGTTGCTGAGGTGGTGTTGTTTGCGGTGGACCTTGTGGTATTGTTTGCTGGTTTTGGAGTGGTTTGTTTCTTGGTGTTTGTGTCTTCCTTCGAGAAGACCGGTGACGGTGTGGGGGATTGGGTCCGTGGTGGAGAGGAGGGAGAAACCACTGGAGATGGGGGAGTTAGGGACGCGAGGGATAGGGTGGATCTTTCCATGATTTCCGGTTCCAGGTTGTTTCCTTCCACTGGGTCGTTTCGTCTAGGAGGGGTTCTTTCTTTAGGGAAGGCGGGTGACATAATTTCTGTCAGCATGGTTTTGCCGGCTACCAAAGCTCCTTCCGAGATGTGATTGGTATGACAACGGGCCCTACGGGTGGCCACTAGTAGGGCGCGTTCCCAGTCTGGGACTAGGAGGGTTTTGATGGTGTTAATGGTTTCTTCTTTAACTCTAAGGTAGTGGTCCTTTAACATGGCGATGGTTGCTGCTGTCCAAGTCTTGGCATTGTGGTGTGCGCATAGGTTTGTCAACTCCGATGGGTAGTAGGGTGTGATGATCCTAATGAGGTATTCCTTGGTCTCCGCTAAGAATCTAGGGAGTGGGTCCTCCGGTGAGTTGGGTAGCATGAGACCCTTATGGTGAGCCAAAATGAACTGAACCAGGTTCTGGACAAGGATGAGGAAATCTTCCGCAGTATTCATTTTCTCAAAGTTGTAGAATTTAACTTTTCGCGAGCTAGGGTAAGGGTGTAGGGAGAGGAGAGAAGAAGATATGTGTTGGTTAATAAAGTGTTTTCATTTTAAATATTACATTACAATTAGAATTACAGTAAGAAATACGTATGTGTTTGTTACAGATGTTTATCTTATTGTCGCTAGGTAGGACAAAGGTGCTCGAGGGGTTCTTATACTCCTGAGTCCAATGTCAAGTCTAATTGTTTTGGGTATGTTTACTGCCCAATAATAATGGTAGATTATTTCATTATTGTTAAAAAAGTAAAGTGAAAATATATGGTCAAAAGTTGTTTTAAAACAAAAGATAAGGGGAAAAAAAAGGAAAATTGAGAGAGAAACCTTATTTAGAATTTACTGCTGTGGTTTCTTGTTTTTCTTATTTTATGTTTTTATCTGGGTGTTGTAAGGTGTTTTAGAGAAGATGGTCAGAGAGCAAATTGGTGGGTTGGAATGGAAGGAGCAGGTCCGAGGCTCGGGCAAGGGTTAGGTGAAGTAGTTAACTACTCAGAATCCCCCCTATGTTGTCCAACGACAGCATAGTTTTTATGGGAGACAAAGGCAAGGCACTGGCCGGCGCAAGTTTGTCCCCAGCCATCTCCCACTTGCTTTCGTGAACCACATAGAGTAGGAAAGGAGAGAAAGAGAGAAAGGGAGATAAGAGGTTGTATAGATGGGGTGTCTATTCCTGAAATATGTCCGTTCCTGTTTTGTCCAGAAGAGTTTTATGGTTTGTCCATCCTTTAGTCCTTGGTTGTTTGTCTTCTTTTTTGTTGTTGGGTCTTATTGGTAGAAGAAAAAGAAGGGAAGGGGTTGGTTTTGTAAAATTTTGAAGGCCAGGATGTGTTTGGAAAAACTTTGGGGTTTTTTCTAAAAAAGAGAAGAGAAGAGGAAAAGCCACTTTTGGTTATGGGTAAAGGTTTTTTTTCTTTTTTTGATTGGATTCGGTTAGATTGTTATTATTTTTCGTTGTTTTTGGTTTTCATCGTTTGGGTACGTACTAAAGGGGATTGGTTAAGTTTAGAAAAAAGAATTGGTAAGTGGATCCGTAAGATAATTAAGTAGTTGGTATCGGGAATAAAGGTTAGGTTTAGATAGGAAAACGGGCTGGTTGGGTTTAGTGAAAATTATAGGTCAATGGATTCATGAAAAAGGAGTTCGGTTCAAGTTTTGGAGAAATGAAGTTTTTTTTGGGAAAGAGTGAATACCAGGTTGATTGCACAAATGAATATTGATTTTTATAGCTAGAGTGAGCTTTGGACAGTGCAGGGTCTCATCCCTTCTGTTGCTCCAGCAGTTGCCTTCATGTGGTCCACACCAGTGAAGGCCAACTGCTTTTGCAGGGGGTTTGAGTACTCTGTGTGTGTCAGAGATCACGTCCCCCTCCTCCTTCTCTCGAGAGAGTCAACCAGACGCACCTTTTCAACCTGAATCTCTCACGACAGGCAGGATGCCAGCATGAGAGAATGTGGAGGGCGTAAGGAAGATCTCATCAAGGGAGAGTTTAGCGGAGGATGAGGGAGCGTGTCTGCTAACTCCAGCACAGACATCTCAGAGTAGGATGTGATCTGTGTTTTAAGGGACGTAGGCAACATTGCCTGCGACACCTCAGCTGCGGAAAACTTTGCGTTATCCGATTGATTGACAGAGTGGAGAGTCTGCAAAGTTTAAGCTCACTCTGGGACACGTCGTCAGTTGTGTGCCTTGAGATCACAGAGTGTTTCGACCGCTTATCACAAGACACTCTCACCCAAGGATGGTCCCGCCAAAGGTGCGCCTTCTTTGGGGCGTGTCCCAGTCTAAAACTACTCTACACTAGCCACTTGGTTTTTAAGTTCTTGAGTTTCTTTAGAAGAAGCGTTTTTAGTTGTTTTTGAGGTTTTTTTAGTTTCAAAATTCGTTTTTTAAAATCAGGTACAAAACTGCAAAGGAGAGGAAAGAGGAGAATTCAAAACCTAGGTCCCGGTGCGTCCTCGGCTCAGTCTCTAAATCAGACTGAGGGACGGGAATTTAGAGGAGAGGTGACAATTTGAAGGACGCCCAATTGGGTTTTTAGAATAATGGGGAAGTCTCATTGGAGCGTGTGTGGTGTAAGATGGTCTGTTGCGTGGGTGGGGATAAGCCCCATAGAAGACTTGGGCAACGTTTAAGGTTCTGAAGCCCTGAACCACCACACCCACAGTGCTGCCCTAGAGTCGGGACATGGGGGGCCGCATACGTACCCCTTGATCAACATAAACCATTTCGTTAGCACCGTTAGGTATCCATGGTTTAGCCAGGCAAGGTTGCAGAGCGCTGTCTCCTCCTTACCAGACCCTAGATGTTCCCCCCCGGGAATAACCAGGACCAGCCCCGTCCGGGACGTTGCCTTCCTGGCCACCCCAGAGGTTTGAAGGATCAAGGCCAGCAGAGACTCGCTCTGCCTCCTTGATCCCCAAGGAACTCAGGGTCCGGATCGAAAAAAACCAACTCTCTGGGCCCCATACACCGCTCGACTCCAGAGAGTGGAAAATAAAAAGCAATCTCTAGGCCCCATACAACGCTCAACTCCAGAGATTGTGAGTAGGAGATGCTCTTTACAAGTTGATCCTCAATCTTCAGTCTTCTCGCAGATCTGCTGCTTATTTTGGCCTAATTTTCCTCCAGGTACTCTGTGATCCACCAGTATCCCTTTGTCCTGGTTCCATGTCGGTGTTATAGACACGCCCCTTAACGTGACGTCATAATAGGTCGAACCATTTCTATGTTGGGGTCTTTTAAGCGGGGGATCCAAGATCCAAGATCCGAGTTATCTTATTTTATTTTCCGCAGTTATTTTTGTATTTGTACCCTACTGTTTGCCCTCATAGAGTGTCAGTTAGAGAACTGGTGATGGGGGGAAGAGGGGAAAACACATTAGTCAGTATTTGAAGTGGAACGGTGGAAATAACACTAGTTCTCAGGAAGGTGAAGGCGATGGGATGACTTGAGGATAGCAGAGGGGATTTTTTGAAGTGAGGGTCATTGATCATGTGTTTCTTCACAGTCAAATGACTGATCATGAACAGAGCCACAACATCTCTGTTCATAAAAGAGTGAAGAAAAAGTTCAAACAAAACATCAACTGTGCAAATAAGTGTTTCATCTTGAGCTGGAGAAATCAGACACAACAATGGCTTTTGTCACAGAGGGACATGATGATGTGACTGAAGACATTTAATTACTCCGCTTAAACGAGCGAGCTGTACGCTTTGCCATGGCCACATAGCTAACGTGAGCATTAACAGCTGTTAACTTGATGTTATGGAAAGCAACACCAGTGTTAACTCTTGTTTTATCATGTCTTTTCTCCTTCTCAAGCTAAACAGCTCGCCTTATCTCACATCAGTCTGTCAGTTTCTGATAGCAACTCTCTGCAGCCTTCAATCTGCCCTGTACACAGCGTTACTAAGAGGGCGTGTGGTAAAGACATCAACGGCTGAAACTCTGTCAAGCAAGTGTCACATTTGAAGGATAGTGGGAACCAAAGGCAGACAAGAAACAGTGATTGGTGGGAAAAGCAGGAGACAATAATACAAAAAACCTTGTAGAAAGCACAACAAAACACAAACTGAAGAGGAAAAAATGACAAGTCACACAGACTGGGGGTTTTCAGGATAACAACTGCAAAGATGTAGCCTGGCAACGATTTCCAGTTCTTATTTGATTTTGAGACCAAAGATGTGAGGACAGTTTTAAGTGACTGTTAACACTGCAATCCTCTGAACGAACACTCAGGTTGATCCGACCAGACAGCGAGATCTCACAATTCCCAAGACACAAGATCTCACAGAAGCTCAATTACCAAACATGGAGGCCAATCTACATTTATGCAGCAAACATGTTATGAGTTTATATTCACATTAGAGATCGGGGAGGGTTTGATTGTGACCAGCCTTGAATTGGGCAATGCAAAATAAAACAGGATATGAAACACAAATGCAAACACAAAGTGGCCATCAAAGCAAGAAGAAAACTAAAAAAAAAAAAAGAAATTCATGTGTTTTACTCCAAACACATGATGGTAAGAATGGCAGTAGCACATACTCCAGAAGAAATCTCCAGTGTTTTCTCACAGGGTCTCCTGCAGAAACAAGAAGGGACTGACATTCATGTTTTACCACTGACTAAATTGAGGGAATAACCCGAGAGCTGTGTGAAACCTCCTGGCTCACGCTACTCATATCCATGTGTGAACACTGTGAACCTGGCGTGAAACCTGTCGATCCAAGTGTGATGGTTATGTGTTCGACAGACGTAAATCCCTGTAAGCAGGACAGATGGAGGAGCCCATCTACATTTCTCGGAGGCAGACGAAGTGTCCTCAACATGCACTGCTCGAATACATCAATGGTGTCAAAGGCATTTCAAAATAATATCTTGAAAGCCTGCTGTTTCAACCCCATTTATACAAAAGTTTGCTATGAATGTGATGATTTCCAAAACATTCAACTCCATATTTAATAGAAATGTAGCACAAGGGCAATACATCAGAAGCTGAAAATTAGAAATTTCTTTTTATTTTCTTTTTTTATTATATTGATATACCCATTTTCAATTTGAATGCCAGCAACATGTCTCAAAAAAGTTACGAAAACATGTTACATTAAGCACATAATGCTGTTTGTGGTTTTTAAGGCACTTCTTAAGGGTCTGAGACACATTTTTTCAGATGACCCCATCCACGCAGCTCATTGCTCAGCTGTGCAGGCGCCTGCGGGTGCTTCACCAAGCTGGGAGCACACCTGTCCACAGCAGACTGCAGGTAATATGACTATATGACTATATACACAACCTCACGTCAAGCCAGTCAAACTATCACTTAAATCCTTCTGAGACCAAACAGAAACACACCCTGTGGCTCGACTGGCCTTGTGCCTGCAGCATCACATTATGACACAACTCATCAAACACTGTTGTAAAACAGATGTCATGTACAGATGTTTGACAGCAGCTTATGGCAGTGGTAGGAAAACACAGAGTGGGTGTGCCAGAGATGATAAATTGTATTAAGAAATGCAAAATGCAAAATGGAACAGCACACTGGAAACAGATTTAGTGAATGAATCATGATGTACATGACACATGTGATGCAAACATTCAGTGAAGTAGCACCAGATGAAAACATCAGATCTGCCTGATAATGACGATGCTACATTCCATCTCATGAAAGCTGTTCATCTTGATCCACTATATGCTAATGTTGGCATGACAGCAGCAGATGGAAATCCTTTCCTTTTTCTAAACATCCAGTTGAAATGTGCTCTACATAAAGATGAAAACCCATCTGATGATGTCTAAAAGATGTAAAACCAAACCCGAAAGACATGAATCAGCCAGCAAAAAGAGTCTGTGTGCGTAAGTGCGCACACGCACTCGCACACACTGATGATGACGACAGTGTGATACATCCAACTTTCACGTAAAAGTTCCGCATAAACCTATCTTATACAATCCAATTCTGTGACAGCAAATAATAGCTATAAGTATTTTGATTTCATTTTTTGCGTCATATCCCTATCAGCACATCCTGTCCGGAGGCTTTCCAAACACAGGGGAGGAGGAGATTTGTTTGCCAGTTGGTTGTAACAGGTGGTGATGCACCAGTCACACTTGAACACTGCACCACCGCAGAAAGAGAACAGGACAGTCCTTAACCCAGCGTGTCATAAGCACCTGAGTGAAATATGGAGAATACGCTGTTCTTGTTTGTATTAGAAATAAAAATGACTTTAATCAAACTACTTAACGTTTGCTGACGGCCGCAAGAAAACAACAGCACGGCGTCACGTCTTGACACGGTGATGTCACCGGGACAGTCACCTCGTTTCCTGCCATTTTCCTTCACTTTCATCACTCTGAAAGCCGTCGTTCATAAGGAGAGCTCCTCCTGTGTAGTGACGCAGAATCTCCTTCTCCATGCAAAGCATTTAGATCCTAACCACCACTATTTGTTTGTTCTGCACTAGGGAAAAGAGAGAGGGTGGAGAGAGGGAGAGATGTTGACGTGACTGATGTATGTCAGTAGAACACGCACAGACACAGAGGGACAGAGAAAAACAACAAATGACTGCTGTGATGTAAGGATTTACACAAATGCCATGTTTCATATTTCCCATTTCACTGTTTTCATTTTCTGCTCCTTTCCTCTCTCTCTCTCTCTCTCTCAGCTCTGCAGAGGTACAGTCACTTGCTGCGTGACTCCAGTTGAAGTGTTTTATATTAGAAACAATGAAATCACTTTTGATTAAAATATGCAAACTCTCTGCTTGATGGCTTTGTGTTGGCTCCTGTTCATAATGACTGCAACCCTCATTACAAGCTGCTGCTTCTTGTACTGACATTCTGTGTTCTCACGTGTAGCAGTGGTGAAACTATTAATAAAGCAACAGCATTCAAAAATATGAAATCACAGATAACATGTTGCATTGTTTTACCCCTCTACTTCATAAGAAAACCTAGCTGCCAGAGATGACAGAAACAGACCTGATTATAAGGGCTGAATCCCAGGCTTTGCATTTGATTGATTGATTGATTGATTGATTGATGGATGGATGGATGATACAGAGACATACAGCTGCATACAGAGACAAAGAGAAACACTATGATCACCCCAAACACACGGACCTTTCCTTTCTGCTAGCTGAATGGAAAAACACAGTTTTCCTTAATATATATTTAATATAATAATATTTTGTTTTTAAAACAAATCCTGCCTACCCCAGCTTTAACTGTCTAACACAACTTTGTAATTGCAAAATACAAAACCTATATACTCATAACTACATACTGATATTGAGTGATATAGTGCAGTGTTTCAGATTGGCCAGGCCTGTAAAGGCCTGTAAACCTAAAGGCCTGTGACTGACTGGCTGAGTGACAGAGTTGAGTGATCAGTGTTTTCATGTACCTCACTTTTGTTTTATGATGTTTGTTTTTTTAAATTCTGTTTCCCCATTTGTTTTATTGCCATAAAGTGCTTTATAAATAAGGTTTATCATGATTATCATGTTAAACAGTTGGTAAACTGAAAGCCACGTGCTGAGTCATGCAGTTACAACATAGCTCAGCCAGCCAAGGGTTGGACTTTCTTTCTAACTGGCAATTGGTCTTTCAAGATGAAATGAAAGAGTTATGTTCATGTTTACCTCTTGAATCTTAGCAATGTAAAATGACGGTAGGTATAAAGCATGTATATCTTAAGGAAAGGGGAAACTGGCAGCGGGGGGAAACTGTATTTTCAAATATTGATGTTTTTTATGAATACTCCAGGTTCTGCGTCTGTTTTGTTGTCCTGTGCCAGATTTAACATTGTGCTCTAAATGAGAGTGCTCTTATACTTCTTGATAGTCAAGGCCTGTTGCCCACTTAAGGGCATCAAGTAAACATGAAAGTCAGGAGGTTGAAGGAAGGCAGAGGTGAGATGGATGAAGAGGAGGGTGAGGAAGAAATATAACACTCAAAAACTGTAGTGAGTTGTTACAGCTGCTTACAGTAATATTTCTTTCTATTTATTGAGTTGAGTCATACCGGTGGTACATAACACACAGTGTCCTTGATTGTAACACTACTACAACAACAACTTGTAGTCAATGGCAGCCCCTCCATGCAGATGTAAACATTAGCACATGGGTTGTAGGATATCCTGTCCTTGTCTGTCACACCATCCACATGCAGATATTTACCAAGGGAGGAATACCAAACTAAGAGTTACTGATTAATCCTAAATGATCATTTATTCATTGACGACTGCAGCTGGACCATTACAGAATAATCGAAAAACAAACTGACCTACACAAACACAGGGAGACAGATATTTCTAATGAGTGCAGATAAACAAGTGATTCTCTCATATCTTAAAGAAGAAAACTTCTTTTTATTTTCATTTTTAAGTCCCACATAATTACGTAACAGGTCTCATTTTGTCACTCCATGTCAATTCTAAATTAATATTTATTGTGTGTGTATTTTAAAGCAACTTTTAAAACTAATGCTGCAACAGCTTGTGGTAGTGCAAACTAAAAAATACTGTGCAATAATCTAAAAAGTCTAAAAACTTAACTATTATGAGCAAAATGAAATGTGATATATAATAAACGTAAAGTAAACACAAATATCTCTGAACTGTTTTGGACTTCACCTGCTCGGAAACCACAAATTATTAATATTATATGATCATTATTTTATCTTAAATATCAGCATTTGTTCAGTAGTTTCTAGTGAGTCATCTCAACCTCTTGGCCTGTAGTGGTCATGTGCTGCATTTGTGCAGAGACAATTGATGAATGTGACTCTGACACACACACACACAGACACAGACACACACACATAATCGTAAATGACGCAAATGAAAGTCAGTAGAATTTTTTTTGCCAAATTGAAGTCAGTCACACTGGATTGTATTCACCACAGTGCATTTTCTCTTTAAGACGCGTGTCACTGCTGCAAACTCAAAAACACTGGTGTTAGTGTGAAGAATGATGAACTTATCTTTGAGGATATCTCCACACTAAACAAACTGAAAGCTGTGGGAAAAATAATGGGCCAGTGGTCTTCTTCATGTTTTTGATTAAAACTGCCTCCAACTGTCATGACTGTGGCCACAATATGTTCTTTGTGTTTCTGCAGTTTTTCCCCTGTGTCTCTTTGAGGATGTGTTGTGTGTATTCAACAGTCACATTAAATTAGTCACCAAAACAGCCTTCTATCAGCTTAAGAACATATCCAGAGTGAAGGGCTTTATGTCCAGGTCAGATCAGGAGAAGCTGATTCACGCTTTCATCTGCAGCAGACTCGACTACTGTAACGGTCTTCTGACTGGACTCCCCCAAAAAAGGCATCAAACAGCTGCAGCTCATTTCTGTTTTCATGTGCTTATGGGTGAGACCTTTTAAAGAACCTTCTATCTTAATATGAAAACTCATATTTTATGCTCTACTTTAGTCTAGGTTTTATTTTACATATTCTCTCTCTCTCTTTTATTCTTTTAATCTTGCTTTTAATTGTATGTTGTTTAATGTAATGTTTCCATTTTTTACTGTTTTGAGTTTAATTTTATTTTTTTTTATTCTTACTGTTAAATGTTTGGTTTTTGTTTGCTGAGTTTGTTTTCATGTAAAGCACACTGAGTTGCCTCCTTGGTATGAAATGTGCTATATAAATAAAGCTGCCTGGCCTATTAAGTGTTTGTTTCTTGTGTTTTCTATGTGCTAATCTTCTTCTGCCACTGCTAAAGCCACACTTGCATCATCACCCAACACCTAAACCAATCAACTGCACCAGTCTAACACGTAACGCGTAACACGTACAACACAGCATCAGTATTAAGTGGAAATACTGATTTTGTGTTAAGTTGGTACTAGGTGTTTACTGCTCAGGAGGTCCTCAGTCACAAGGCATGTAATGTGACATTGCGAACTCTAACGAAAACAAAGTGAAAAGACATAAATTTTCTGTATTTCTATGAAAATACAACTTCAGTTTCCAACCTTAGCTGGAACTTTATTCAGCCATGAATCCTATAAACAATTCATCATTGTGTTTTTAACCTCCCCTGAACTTTGTAAACCACATGAATTAGCACATGGTGTGCAGCTTATCGAAGCCATCTTTAACGTTGCATAACTGTGTCATAGTAACAATCAGGGAGGTGTCGGACAAACACACAGCAGATCCCTGTTTTTGTCATTTTACTGATAGATGAAATCCTGCCTTGACCCAGATAGTAGCACCTACGAGACTCTCCACACACAAAAGTGACCTCAGAGGTGTGCAACAGGTGACCTAAGCTCCTGTTTTAGGTCAGAGCTAATCCACCATAGAATTGATTGTTTTCAGCACACTAGCAAACAGGTGCTAACTGCAGGTCTTTCAATAAATGAATACACCATATTGGTGGTTGCTGGTCTCCTGCTGGTAATCATGGAAGTCCATTGATTTTTATTGACCTCTTTCTATTCCAGGTGTAAAACAGGTGTAGTTGTTCTGAGCACATCAATGTGAGCTCATGGCCAGAAGAGCAGCGGGGTTAAAGAGAAAATTAAATAATTAATACGTTGTCTGTATAATTAAATGTATGACTTTATCAACAGGGTTTCTTTCTTTCTTTCTTTTTGTTTTGATTGCCATCATTTTCTATTTGCCATGTTCTTTTGCTATTTCTGAAATCAAAATAAAAAAGTGGATCACAACCCCCGCCCACACACACATGCACACACATTTTAACAAGCCAGAAAAAAACACATTAAGTTTCAGTATGGCGCGACAGAAACACTGAGCTATATTTATTCTTGTGGTTAAGTCGTGTTTTGTGGGACTCTGCTTTTTGGAATATCAAGATAAAGCCCATGATCATAGTTGTTTTATAATAATGAGATCTAACAGGAGGAAGAATGAAGACTTAGCACTGACTTGAAGAAAACACAGGCAGCATTACCAGAGCCGCTCAGTGACTAAGCACAGCAACACGAGGGGCAGTCGGCACATGCACCACAACACTGCAATTAAGCTCTTCAGACTCTTGAGTCATCACCCACCTGTGGTGAATCAAATCCATCTGCGAACCTGGCCGGTTTACATGGCTGTAAGACGCCTGTTATATTGTTTCTGTTTGAGTGATGTTGTGCATCAGTGGATCAGCCTCCACCTCTCCACAGACGCAAGCACTCTCAGACGCACATCAGAAGGGCCTTTGATGAAAGCACCTTATGTCATCGGTAATTGAATCTTCACTCCTGTGTCTTGTCGGCTCCGATCTAGAGCCGTTGGAAGATCACATAATCCACACACGCAAGATACTCAAATCATCTCAAATCATCTGTTTGTCATAAAGAGCTCCTATTTTCCTTTGAGCCCAATTTTTCAACATACCCGACATGAAAATCCTGCAGCAGCAGCAGCAGCAGCAGCAGCAGCGGCTCAGAGTTGAGGAGAGGCCGAAGTCAGGATTAAGTAAACAAGCAAGTCATGACAAAAAGGCTAAGAGAGTCTGTGCGAAACATCAAGTCAGCAGCCTGGCATGTATCAGGAATAATGGTTTCGAAATCTCATATATCAGTGATTTATACTCGTAAGGTACTTGAGTCAATGTGTCACATAACAGACTGACAGAGTTAAAGAGGTCGCTTATTGTGACTAACACACTGAGAATCACCACGAGAACCTGCAGCTTCACAAAGCTACACAATGATGGTGCGTCATATAGCTCAATAGGTTGAGCAGGTGCCCCATATACAGAGGCTTTAGTCCAGTCAGCCCCAGATTTGACCCCCCGCCAGCCCATTTCCTCTCCATCTCTCTAACTGACCTATCAATAAAGGTGTAAAATCCCCCAAAAATACTTAAAAAAAACTGTACAATGAATTTCCTCTCTTCTTTTTTTTTTAGCAACTCAGCTATTTCACACTCAGCAAGGAAACACAGCGAGCAACTAAATACATAACTACTGTGCACTACCTGCTCAGCACCAGACAGCTGACAGATTAGTTGGTGAACACAGTGGCATATTAGGCACATAACAGCCAACAATCCAGATATTTCTGTTTCCTGTTCCTCTGAAATTCTAATATTTCATTTATATATCAAGACAAATCAGCAGGATCAATGTCTGTGTTCACCACATCTGGTTTATTAGCTTGTCAACCAGCTGATTAGCCAGAAAATGAATAAGCCTGGAGTTGAGTGCACCTTCATGCAAGACAGCCAGACGCCTAGCTGTGCTAATAATGCTAACAGGATCATATGTTTGCAGCAGTTAATGACTTGACATTTGCCCCAACCCACGCACCTGCCCACATTATTGTAGGCGATGTGCTATCAAATATAAAGTGTCACCAGGATTTTTTTTTTCTTAGATATAAATTAGAATCATAGTTTTCCAGCAGTGTTTACTGAAAACATGATCCAAATGAAATGGACAAAGTGTACAGAAGCAAAAATGGCTGTGACTGTGATTAACTTACTCAATCAGTAAGATATTGAAATTATTTCTTATGGACACTGAGATAATGACCTTATTCCTTCTTTGTTTAAGATATTGCTGTAAATAACTTATTTTTGCCATTGGCTGTTTCTGGTTTCCATATGAAAGTGTCAATCAGTTCTCTCTGTGAGAATCAGCTAAACGGCAATAAAAAAGGGCACACACTGTATTGCAGCACTGTTAAGAAACAAATGTGACACTTCAGACTTTACACACCGATGTTAGAGTTTAACCTTACTTCCTGTGGCTCAGTTACATCCTAACCAGAGTCAACCTGATCATGTGCTGCTGTGCCTGGGGGCCAGTGACCTCCAGCAACGGAGGGCGACGAACCAGCCGGTCAATAAGAAGCAATCATGTGTGGTATGCACAAATAAGCAAAATGCACGCACATCCTGCATACAGACTCAAGTGCACGACAGTGGAGGTTGACTGTGGTTAGTCTGTAACAGTAGCACACAGGACATAATCTGTTTGCATGTGCAATCAGTTTCCTCTGTATGCAGTAGACACAACAGGATGGCACCTCTGTGCTCCTGTGGGACACTTCCTGTTTAGTGTTTAACTCAAGTGTAGGATTAACAGCAGCCCCTGACAGATCACTCATTTGGAGGTTCAAGGTTTAATCTGCACCTGGAGAGCATGTCTGAGATACTGTACATGAGAGAAATTTGATGCAAATGGAGGGTGGAGAGGATTGTTGTTGTCCTGTGGATGGAGCTCTCAGGTCAGGAAACACACTCTGGTGCTGACCTTCTGGTCAGGAAAAAATGGGAAACTGAAACTGTGATGGGACACATCCGGTGGTACATCCACCTGCGACTCTGACCCTGAAAGCATCACTTTTCACACGAGGGGTACACAACGCGTTGGCAGTGAACACAGCACAGTGCGCAGTACATTGTTATGTCACTATGTAATGGAAGCCTCTCCTATCGGTCTGATCTCAGCATGTCTGAGCCACGTCTGAGTCTCCTGTGGTTCTCAGCTGGAGCGCAGATATATTGTGGATTAAGATCGATCCTGGTAGAGACTGAGCTTCTACTCATGTTGTGAGTGAGGTGACAGTCTGGTGGAAGAACAAGCCGTCCATTCGGTCCGGAGTTGTGTGAAAAGCATTCACACTCTTTCCCTTTCCGCCTTAAAATAAAGCTCTCTCCTCGTCTGCTACGAAAGCCACACATCTCTGATACAGAACAGGGTCAATAAGGCCGCTCGTCTCAGACATGAATGCCCATGCGAACTGTCTGCACTGGGTGGTGCATCCATAGCTGGTTGTTACATAAGGTGGCTCATAACACTGAGGGCTTAAAGGTTACAGAACATTTATTTTTATTTAATCATGACTCAGTAAGCAATTTCGGTTATATAGTTTTCCGCCTGATCAGTCTGTTATTAGAGGATTTAATGTGGATGAGAAGGTTCAAATAAAGACAAGGGGCAAGGTTCCCATCTCAGGGGAAAATGCTGCACAGCGATATCGCTATTCATATGGCAGCAAAGCTTCAGTAATAAGTGCTGTAACACTGTCCCTGCAGTCTACTGGAGAAGACAAGAAAAAAGACAAGAGTGAAAGAGGAAGCAGCTTCTTAGAAAATGAAGTAAATGTGATTTAATTTTCAGTTAACTTATCCACTATAGTTACATATTTAACATCTTTATCCTGTGCTGGGAAACATTCAGAGGATTCATCACCTTTCATCATTCAACACCTTGATTAACAAACAGCTGCTGTGAAAGAATGTGCTACTGTAAACATTACATTTTGGATAAGCTGCAATTTTGTCACTCAACAATGAAATGTATTCATTAAAGGACAATTCTGCAAAACCCTGGACTATATTATTGCTTACACAAAAACATTACAGGGTAAAGTTCTGGTTTTGCCAAATGAACTGTGATTAAACTGCAGTCAAAATGATAGGCAACTAAAACTCTTCATTAAGGTTATATTAGAATAAGGATACAGTTACAAAAACCGACAGATGGATGAGATTCCCATTCTCCTGTACACGTGCCCATTCCTCACCAACCCCTCACCACATAAGCACTCTATCATCAGTCTACATCCTGCACTGCACTGTGCTGGGAGCTGCACAATCATCCAGTGGACGTCATTTTACTAGATACTGGTCTGACTCCTCCTCAGGATTTATTAATTAATTCATAATGTTTATTATCTCTCCTTTATTGTGATATTCTATGTTGCCATTAATTCTTTGTTTATTCACCAGTTCCAATAATGGATTCCCACAGGAGGAGTTAACATGGTTGCCAATAAATACATACAGTAGGCCTACATAACAATGAGGGACTGTTTTCCACCTGAAAGAATTCCCCTGTTTCCTCAAATAAGCTGCATTTAGCTCTTAATTACGGTGGCCCTGAGAGGCAAGGGAGCTGCAAATCGCACAACACATCAACAGAAAAACGCTGCAAATCGCACAACACAACACATTAAGAGATGTGTGCAATTTGCCGCGCTTTTTCTCTTAATGTGTTGTGTCGTGCTATTTGCAGCGCCTTGGCCTCTCAGAGCCACCGTACTTAATTACCACGGTGTGCCCAGTAAAGGCCAAAGCTATTTGTTCATAACGTGGAAAATGGAGAAACCATCAGTAGTGTAGATGGTTCAGTACCACTTTCACATATTATGGTAGTTTTTTTAGGGAAGGACTTTAGTCTCCTGTAAAGTCTAGTAAGATTCTTCAGTGATGTTAATATGGAAAATGATCCAGACTGGTTGACTTTATTTTGAAGGTCTTTTCTGTTGAAATTAGGCAGAAAAATGTGTAACTTACAAGTCAATGGGGTTTTATAGCTTGGAGTGTGTTTTAATTGTTGATTGTTGATCAGTTTGTTTTATTGTCAACATTCATGTTGACAATAGCACCAAATTGTGTTATAAACCCTTGTTTCCATTATGTTTAAAAATGCTAAATTCAGATGTAAAATCACGTGTGAAGTTGATAGCTCAAGCTGATGTTACTGCTGTGTGACTGCTGAGAGAGAGAGAGAGAGAGAGAGAGAGAGAGAGAGAGAGAAACGTTACCGCTTCAGTTTTATCTGGAGTCTGTTAAACAGTATTCTGGGGAAAGCAGTGACAGGAAACCCTGCTCTTGTCAATGTTTATAGTGTACATTAGCAACAGGTCTGAAGACTGTGTGTAATAGAAAAGGCTTGAGGCCTATGAGATGAATTCACACCAGCTGTGTTGTCCTCTGTAGCTCTACCACTGTTTCAGCAGCTTCAGCTTTAGCTTTTACAGATCAGCTGAAATGTTGTGGTTCCCTGTGAAAAGACCCACTGAACAGAACCTGCTCAGTACCAAAGGACACACAGCTAAAATAAGTGACAAGTCGATGAACATAGTGGAGCATTTAGCAGCCATCAAGGCCATAGCTATGAATTCTGGGGCCCCCGAAAAAATACGAACGTGGGCCCCTGTCCCCTGACTTTTCATCGCCACTTTTTTTTCTCAGACTATGAATGACTGTTCCCCTGAAGCAGTCAGATAAACAGGATCCTCTACTTTACTCAGGTTCTATAAGCAGTTCATCAGTATCATATGTCCCATCCTGACATGCTGAAGAGAGCTGGTTAGTCTATCTTTCCACATGTAGAAGAAGGGACCAACTGGTAACTTGACAGAGTCTCAGCCAAGAGTGAAATGAAAACTAAGGACAAATAATTAAATGTCAATGAAAAGACCTGCATCAGGTCCACTACGGCGGAGATCAGGCAGTAAGAAAACCTGAACCATCCTGTAAGTCATCACCAGCTCTGGGACGATGCCACTGAGGCTCAAGTCCCAAACTAACAGTATGACAGCTGCATCCCTGTGAGCACGAGGCCGCCTCAGCTCTCTGGCTATAACTTCCTGATGTTCCCGTCCTGGCTCTAACACACTTGAGGTCAGTTATGACATATCGTTGCATAAGCAGGATCCTCCACTGTGTAATTAGTCGCCAACATAGAAATTACATCTCCATTCTCTCACCCTGCGTGTCTTTAATGACGTATGTGGGGCTTAATCACTGTCATCTGATTAAGTGGCTGGAATATTTCATAAAGGCTCTTGTTCTTACAGTAACAATGAATGTCAAAGTTAAAATCACAGTGTCATCTCCTCGTGAACACACACTTAATTTCTTTGACTTAATTTGCTCATTGGCGAGTCCTTGTGTGTATGTGTGCAGCCTGTGGGTTATTCAAACACACTTTCTTGGGTAAATTTCATCTAGCTCCCACCTCCTTGTCCTCAGTTTGCCCCTTGGTTTCTGCCTCCAGGAACACAAACCCCCTTGTTTTGGTTGTATCTCTGCAGCTCTTAATTCTCTCTTAGTTTCCTCTTTTTTTTCTCCCCGTCATTGTGCATCATTGAGTTATATATTTTTCTCCCTCGTCAGCTGTCACAAGACTTTATTTTTGCACTGCTTGTTTTGAGTTTCTTAAAGTGCAGACCTTCTGTTTCGGTCACAGGACAGTGACCTGAAAAGTGGAAATGATGCTGGAATTAGTGCAGGAATCTCTTAGTCTTTACTGAAATAAAAGTAATAACATAGCAGTCATAATAACTTGACCATGCAATAGTCCTGCAGGCGTTGTCACTCCTCTCTGGACTGCGTGGAGATGCACAGATTCATTCTCTTGTTTATTTTCTTGCAGGATGTTGCAACTTTATCAGTGGAGCGATATAAAGCACGACACAGCAGCAACCTGAGTCTGATCAGCCACATGACTGATGCACCAGTGTGGATGTGTCTGGCCTTCAATCTATAACCTTGCATCTTATTTTCTGATGAAAGAGTCTGAAAAAGGCTGTGTTAAGTTTTCTATGTCCACGGGAGCGCTAATGAGTGGAACACTGTTGAGCTTGTTACCTTGTTAGTGACTTCTCTCTGAGTTCACACTTCACTCTGCTTCTTATGGAGCCAAAAAAAGACTGAATTCAACTGTATTTTCACACATTTCGCACAAAGTCCTCACTTTGAGTGAAAAAGATCTAAATACAGAGACTCCACAAAGGGCTTATCTGATTATTTTAAAGGAAAATTTGTCCTGAAGCTACTTCATAATCGCCTGTTATTCCATTTTCAAATATCTTTTCCTGCTCTCCTGTAAGTCCTTTGTGTATTACAGTGGTATTGCCTAGACCTGGTATATATCCATCCCTCATTCAGATTCACACTTTTGTGTGCAAATTATCTTAATGTGCAAGTGTGACGCTGCAGAAGCCGCAGAGAGAACCCATGCAGACAAAGGGGGGACATGGAAACTCCACAGAGAACGAACCCAGGCTCAAGTCAACAGTGCAAACCACTGCACCACCGTGCCGCCCTACAACTGTTATGAAGCTGGAAATGAACAAACACAATGGACCACAGGGTGAAGTAAATGCTGCTGGTAGCTACACACCTCTACACTCACTAATATTATCTGACTGAAAAGGTGGATTTCTTGGGTTTAATGAATGTATATATATTTATTGAGTTTATTACATCATCCTGCACCTGTTCCAAAGAAGAAGAAGATATTGATTGACATACAGGTGGCAATATTTGATGAGACAGTCCTCCTTCAGCACATCCCCCTCCTCTCACTGTTCTGCTGCTGAACTGTTTCATCCACCCTGGGCTTATTTAAACACTGATGTTCCTCTCCCTCAGTGACACTGGTACAACTGTTGACTCTTGCACCGTATGGGATGCTGATGGTGATAATGAAAAACATATGTTCGGCTGCTTCGCAGTGATTTGCTGCGTTCTGTACACTGTGACCTCATTAAAAGATTTTTGTGTTTGATTGGCGTACCAGACAGAGAGTGCTGCTGCTGTCCCGCAGATTAGAGATCATCGCATGAATTTCAATGTAACAAAAACAAAAGTTGTTCTTCAGCCACTAGACACAGCACTGCATACTAATAAACACCGTAATTATGTATTTTCATAATGAATGCAACCAGGAGAAGAGCACATTGTGTTACTGATTAGTAAGAGGGCAGTGGTACAGTGTACAGTGCTGCTGAGTGTCCACAGCACTCCTTACACAATATCTGTGTAACATACACACAGGATGATGCAGGATGATGTCTTCTTGTCTGTGTGTGAAGCGAACAGGAAACAGGTTTACAGGATTATTCCTCACAGCAAGAGGCCGGCACGTCATGGAGAAAGGGAGAGCGAGAAAGAGAGAGAGAAAGAGGGAGAAAGCCCCGGGCGCTGTGTCTGATGGGAGAAAGGTTCAATTTCTAAATGTTGGTGCAAATAATGAAAAATGAAAATGATGCAGAGAACAGACTGTGCTCCCTGCACGGGGGGTTTGTTTTGTTGTGCAGCCCGTTATTGAAAAGTAGCCTGTGAGTGGCTCACATTGGTTTATAATCTGCCCATTCACACCACAGACTCCACAGTGGGTGATGAAGCTCATTATACGTTCATGTTGTTGCTGTGAATTGCTTGTGTGCACATATGCATATAAATATAAATACATATCCATGTCACTTTTTTTTAGTTGTGCGTCAGGAGGATTCCTTACTCACTCCACTAATGTGAACTCAGAGTGAGCAGATCTGATTCTTATCAGTGTGATTATCTCATATCCTGTTTAAACAGCCATGAAATCCTGCTTTCTACGAACCCAAAATTCACATGTCTGCGCCTTTACAAATCTTTGTGTTTCAGTCAATTTCAATGATGATATGCATGACTGGAAAGCTTGTAGATGTTATAGATTGCCTGTATGACCTGCTCGTGCTTATTCTGCAGGGATGCACAGTGTCCCAGATGTTAACAGCTGCAGGGTCTTCACTGTGGGACATATATGTATACATGAAATGACTGGTTTATGTCTGTCTGCTGCTTAAGATACAAAGAATAAGGAACAATGCAAGTTTTAGTTTATGTTTTTTATTATTATATTTTAAGATTCTTTGACTTGTTTGCAAAAAATGACATTGACAATAAATATACATTCACAATAAAAATAGTTTTGCAATGGAACATTCAAGTGTACTTAGCCATTGTAAAATCTATGATAAGATGTAAACAACATTATTTTTCCCCAGCATTGCACCTCCTGAGCCAAGAGTCTCTTTTCTCTCTCCGCTGGCATCTGTAAAGGGCATGACGTCAATAAAACACATTTTTTACGCATCGATGCGCGAGTCT
>OMNW01034357.1:9811-54276 GCA_900303245.1 Selene dorsalis
GGCTGGTGGTTATGTCATTTGGAGCCAGACCAGGAATTTTCATACAACCCTCAATTTAAACCATGTTGAACTCAAGTATATAATTCTACCATGAGCCACACAGTTACAATTGACCAACTGTGCTCTGAACTACAATTTGGCCGGCTGTGTGTAGAAATGGATTCCTTATCCAAATAAGTATTCATGTCAGGTGTACGTTAAGTGGGAGAAGAATTTATTGCAGGAGCCAAGAATCACAGCAAGTGGGAAAAAAACCTAGGAGGTACAGGATTCATCAGCAAGACAACAAATCAAATGCATCCAACAGTGTGCGCGATGCACATCATCTGCTTACAGTGTCTGAACCCCATCTGTCAGCTTTCATTACTCTCTTACTCCTTTGCCTGGTCAGGCTGTGACAACTTAACAGCCAAGCCCTCCTCCAGTTTGATTCAGAGTCCTTTTAGCAAATCAGGGGGGCATCCAACCCCAGCTTCAACCCCTATGAGGAGAAAGGGGAGGCCAAGAGATGAGGGGGAGCCCGATTTGGGTGGCCTTTAGTTAGCTTTTGCGCGGAGCTGTGCCCTCTTGCCCGTCACAGCCTGGAAGCCAGTCTTGATGCTGGCGACAGAGCAGCGAGAGTGGCATGTCTCACACTGCAGGAAATAAAGGCGAGTGTCCTTCTGCAGAATGGTCTCTGGAGAACGGCAGGTGTGACACGTCACATACTCCTCTGCAGGTGAGAGGACAGTTATCAGCATTGTGTTATGGGAGAATCCACGATATATTACCGATATAGATTCTTAGAAGGAAAGTTACACAAAGGCAGTCGTTCTAACCAAGAACTGCAAGCAAACTTTCATGTGTAAAACTGCAGCCAGAACTGATGAGAAAATGAATACATTTTAAGTAGACACTGACTGACCTTGAAATTAGTTTCTTTTCATAACTTTCACTTATTCCAGCACTGTCACATTTAAATGCATTTTGATGTGAAATAAACAACATTGTTGCTTATGTTATAATTGTGGGTTTCATGATTTTGGACAAGATGAAAATAATAATCATATCTGATAGTGGTCTCTGCCTCAGTCGCATGTAAGTGTAATAAATCATTGTTAGACCTTAATGGAAATCAGACACAGTTTGTATGGTGTAAAACAAAATTATCCTACACATAACATTTTGAAAAACAAAACTCATGATGGTTAAATTTCCACTTACTGATATATCTTCTCAACACATTTTCTATCTGTTTCTGCTGAAATCTGCCTTTGATCACAAGCTGGTTATTTCCATCTATAGAACCACTGTGAATAGAAAAAAAGAGAAAAATCAAACTTTCACAACAGTGTGCAAACAGATCTTTCCTTTCATTTGTGAACTATAGGAGCTGTCCATGGTAAATTAAAAGAAGTACCTTGTACCCAGTTCAGCCAACAAGAAAGCAAGGAGATGTTTGGGTTGACGATGCAACCTGTGATGAAGAACATGAACAAGAACACCAAAGTTGTTCGGGTGAGTAAATAAATGTATTTTATGCTAGAAGTAAGGTAGGTCCAACTTCTCCTTTAACAATATCCACCACTACAGGTTAGGGCTGTCACTTTTTAGAGAAATCAGGTTCGAACGAATTTAAAATGACCTGTAATTCGTTCGGATAAATTCAAATGCGCTCAGAGCCACAGGCGTTCCTGGCACACACAGGTATTTAGAGCAAGCTTTGTGAGTTGCGGGTGCCTGTTGCACCCGGTGTTTCTCCACCAAAGCACAAGGGAAACTCCTTCAGATAGTCTGATGTGCTTATGCAGGCACTGCAGCCCACATTTCCAGCAGGTCGCTACCGCTCCAATATGAACTTCTCACCCCACGGTCAAATGAATATTCAAATATCGAATAAAAAGTGACAGCCCTACTACAGGTTCAAGTAAATTTGTGCTGGGAGTTGCCAACCCAACCCTAAATGAAATTCACTGGACCACTTTGGGATGTAAGGTGGGATGCTCACAGTTTGCAGATGTCAGTGAAGTTGACAAAGGAGGTTTTCTTGGTTCCCACTCGGACAACCTGAGGAGGCTTCATCACAAACTTCCTCTTCTCTCCAGCTACCATGTCTGGGTTCTTCTCCCTCATGATGTTGAAGACTCGGTTCAGGAGCTGACAGGGATGCCACAAAGGGATAATATCAACTCAAGTTTATGATAAAAACTGCATGTGCTTCAGGATAAGAATGTTAGATACTTTCATTGTTGACTTTGAGCAAGTCTGAGTATTTGTTTAACTATACAAAGACACACACACGCAGTCAGAACCAAAATATTTGTCATGTTTATAGTTAATGAATGAAGTTGTCTAAGTAACAATGACTTATAACAGCGGTTCCCAACCTTTTTTGGCTCGTGACCCCATTTCGACATCACAAATTTCTGGCGACCCCAGAGACATTTTTTTTTCTAGATGCGCAAGCTCAGATATTTTTATATGCTGCATTTTATTTGAACTTGATTCATATTCGAGAAAGTCAAAGTATAGAATACAGTTGTTTAAGATTGTATGTGGTGTTTTAAATCATAATTTTAAAAAGAATAATAATTAGTAAAAAAAATATTTTCATCAGTAATTATTATTTTTTTTTTTTATCAATAACTAGACATTTCAGGCGACCCCAGATGGGGTTGCAACCCCAAGGTTGAAAAGCACTGTCATTTTTTTCCTGGGGTATTGGCCCATTAAGGTAGATACCCACAAGTAAGTAGACTTCAAAGTTCTTCTACTGACTTATAAGGCTCTTAATGACAGTGCTCCATCCTATCTGAAAGACCTTATAACTCCACACTGTCCCACCAGAGCACTTTGCTCCCAGAACGCAGGTCTGTTAGTGACTCCCAGTGTCTCTAAAAACAGACTGGGAGGTAGAGCCTTTAGTTATCAGGCTCCTCTATTGTGGAACCAGCTCTCTCCATGGGTCAGAGAGGCAGACACTCTCTCTACATTTAAGTCTAGGCTTTCCTCTATGACAGAGCTTTTAGTTAGGTTTAGTTAGTTATTTGCTCAGGTAGCCCTGACCCATTTTATAGCTATGCTGCTGTAGGCTTAAACCGCTGGGGGGCAAGGCAAGGCAAGGCAATTTTATTTGTATAGCCCATTTTTACAAACAGTTCGTCTCAAAGGGCTTTACACAGCATCATTACAACATCCTCTGCCCTTAGACCCTCACATCCACTGAGGAAAAACTCCCAAGAATATCTTTTAAACAGTCTTGCAGATTGATGAAGTCGTGGGTACACCATGAGGGGGGAATAGTTGGGATGTAAATGTTTTCAGCTGGATCGACTGAGTGCGACTAGAGAGATATAATTTAAACCAGTCCAGGGGTTTGTCAGATGGAGGCTAATTTGTCAATGAAGATGGTGTGGGAGACTGTGTCAAAGGCCGCACTCAAGTCGAGGAGGATAAGGATGGAAAAGGAGTCCATTGTCAGCAGCCACAAGGAAGTCATTTTGACAAGAACTGTTTCTGTCCTATCAGAAACTGTTCATAGAGATTATTTAGAGAGAGGAACCTGAGCTGCAACAGTTTTTTCTAGGATTTTGGAGAGGAAAGGGAGATTGTAGAAGGGGTTGTTGAAATTATTTGGGTCAGCACCTGGCTTCTTGAGAATTGGCGATACTATAACTGATTTGAGAGATGAGGGAACAATACCAGAGGTGAGAGAAGAATGGACAACAGCAGTTATTCAAGTGGTCAGAGAAAGCTTTGACCAGAGAAGTAGGGAAAGCATCAAGTCGACAGGTAGCCGTCTTGATATTGTGGATGAGGTCAGATATATCAGCAGCAGAGGGAAGCTAGAAAGTGGGTGGAAGAAAGGGATTTGGAAAGTTGGGACAGGCGAGGTGGCTAAAATGATAGGGGCCAGCTGCTGATGGATACTGTCAATCTTGATGCTGAAAAATGCCACAACAGAGTTGCAAAAATCCCTTGAGTAGAAATGTGAAGGGAGACAGTCAGGTGGGCGTTGTGTTTTGAGAGAATAAAGCTTGTGTGTTTCCATGATTATGTCATGTATTATATAATTTCCTTCCTCAGGTTCTTTATGTAAGAAATTAATCAACTCTCACATGGTGACAGCCAGTGCCTATGAAACATTCAGTTTCTTTTTACTTTGTTGAATTGTAATGCAGATTAATTGAATAAGTTGCACATTGACTAAATCCAAGGCATTTAGCTGCATTTTGCAGTGAGTACACAATATTTTGAATAAACTTTGTCCCATGTGTTTCTTACCCCTTCTGCTGCCCTCCTCAGGAACGCGTCTGTAGCGATGAACGTAGAGAGTGCAGGTGAAAACACTGTAAAGTTCCAGGACGAGGACTTGAGGGAAGGCATTGTCCACATGCTTAAGGGCAACAGCAGCAAACCTGTGTGAGTCTCAGTCTATATACAACCTGCTGCTCTCTACCTCTTGTCCCTTCCATGGTTTCCTTTTAGTTCAGTGTGATCAATTAAAATAAATCAAGAGATTTGAAAATATAAATTTGAATACTGTTTATCATTATGATATTGTTAATGTTTGTGTGTTACATTCCATGTTTTCACACGTATTTCTTTCGGTCTGTGTTGTGTTATTAAATTGATGTTAACCTGTTGTAGGATTATTGATAATCTGCTGCCAAAGTTCATCAGAGGTCCCAAAGGACCAGAGTCCAAAATGGCAACCAGGATGAAAGTAGGTTAGTTACCATTCATTTTACATTTACATCGCCACAAATGGTTATTTGCTTAAATATAATCAATTGGACTTGTGATATACTTGTTTCTATTTGGATTACGATCGATTGATTTTTTTTTTATTCACACACACACATCATCATCACAAGAAAATACCTATCGACATTTCTACAGTGGCTGGGCGTGTAAAAGGGGTCACCCCAAGCAGCAGTGAGAGACAGGATGTTGGCCAGATATCCACTGATCATGAGACAGACAAAGTACATCAGACTCCAGAGAGTCCTGAACACACTTTGATTTAACACTAGTGTGTGTTCCCTTAGGGCACTTGGACCGCCCAGACCTCCGGGCACTGGCTTTCTTCAGATCCATGTCAATCAAACTTCAACAGGTCAACAGGATGTCAGAGAAAGATACAGAGCAGTGGTGGGTGGTGGAGGAGTGCTCCCCAGTTCTCACCTCCTCTGAGCACAAGTGTCACAGCATAGAGATGGTGGTGTTCAGTGATAAAGTCAGCCCCTCCAGCTTGGGTTTTCTGGCTGGACATGGGTACGTAAACAAGACATCTTCAAGAAATTGTTATCATGATAGTTGCTTGCCTTGATTCCATTCTCTTCAGGTTTTGAAAAGTAATTTTGCCTACAAACAGTTTTTCCTTGTTTTAAGACTGTTCTTGTTTGACTGAGGTTTGAAAAGATTTTCCCTGCAGAAGCTCAAAGTGCTTAAACATCACATTTCAAACATGCTGTGCATTGTAGTGGGGTGATATTAGGTCTTTAAACGTAAGTAAATCATAAAAACTCCAGTAAGGGGTTGCTACTGTACACTTGTCAAGATTTTGGGTGTACCGTTCATTTGATGTTTCATCTGCACAGATCAGTAAAAGAAATGTTGTTAAAAACTCAGGCTTTTGAAGGAACTCGTGTGTTCAGTTGTCACTTACTTGAAACTTTCCACTCTGCTCTTCCTAACAGCATTGTGGGCCTGTACATGTCAGTGGTGCTAGTCATTGGAAAGTTCGTCAGGGAGTTCTTCAATGGTATCTCCAGGTCCATCATGTTCGAAGAACTGCCATGCGTGGACCGGGTCCTGAAACTCTGTACAGATATTTTTGTGGTCCGCGAGGCGGGAGAAATGGAGCTGGAGGAGACCATGTTTGAGAAACTCATTTTCCTCTACCGATCTCCAGAGACAATGATCAAGATGACCAGAGAGAAGAAAGACAACTAGGGTTTGACACTCTTATTTGTTAGTGCAGGATGGTGCACTGTCACTCTGGAGGTATAAGAGCAAATCAAACTTGCAGCTGCAGAGTTCAAGTCATTTCATCAGGCATGTAGTTAAAACTGGATTTGTGGTAAAATATTAAATTGTTATTTAAAAACAGTTGTCAACAGTTGATCTTGACCACTGGATACATTTTCTTACAAATGACTTACAAAGATTGGTCCACCAACATTTTACATTACAAGAACGCATACTAATAAATTTGATTGGTAGATTTATAGGTTGCACTTGTCTGAAACTTATGTTCATTTAATTACAGTTGTTAAGTCTCCTGCCAAAAACACAAGTTCTAATAAAAAAAAAGATTAAGATTCAATCATCAGTAAAATGATTGAATTAAATGAAATATTGCCTGCTACTTGATATTTGCTGTTATTGATACAGTTTGTGTCCACTGAGTTATGCATGCCTTTCTGATAAATTCTGGATTCTAATTTGTTGCTCCCTGATGGAGATTATTTCAGGTACCAAACCCTTAATATCAGCTCAGTGCTACAGTGCCTGTGTGTACACTGCTGCAGCAATCAAAATAAAAAAAAAAAGGATTTAAAGACCAAACGTTTCAGTGTCACCTCTACTGTGCTGATAGGGCAAGTATTCAAGAAAACAAGATCTGTTTGGAATTATTACCTTTAATACAATTTTAAATTACAAATCAATGGGAACAATGGAAAGATCAATGCGAGTCCCCCGGTCTAACAAGTCATCTGGATGTCATCAATCTTTTCTCCTCATCACTGTGGAGGACAACGACAGGACGTCACCACATCAGGACAATCAATATTATGTTGTCACATCCTGCAGGGAAAAAAAGCAGAATAGAAATATTAAACCATGAAATCCCTAAAAATTATTTCTGCTCATCCTAACAGACGAGAATTAACATGGACAGTAAAAAATGTTCATCTGTTTTGTTAATAAGTCTTGAGGCTCATGCCACAAACTACTGGACCAGTAAAATGACATTCAGACTGCTTTGTCTTTGATAGGTGACATCTATCAAAGACTACTCAGACCACAGGCATCACAAGGGGATGTGATCACCGATGAAAAATAAATGTATATATTAATTCAAATACTGAGTAAGATAACTATCATATACTTTAATTCTATACATGCTAAGAACGAGAAGCTGTCACTTCCGAGTCGTGTGTAGCAGCAGATCCTGCAGACTCAAGCAGCCGAGGGGTTCTGATGGCCTCCTCTTGGCCGTCCAGCCTTCTGTAAATGATGTTACCTTGCAGTATAAACGGAACTTACGCTATGCTGCTGGCTTGGGTTTGAAGACTTTGACGTTGGCTTCTGCGGCCTTCAGCGCTTCTGTTTTGAGCTGCGGCTTCAGCGCAGCCCGCACTGCGCTAGCGCAGATAGCGGAGAAGCGGATGTAGCTGCGGAGAGGACACGCTTGTTAGCCGCATGCTACAGAGCAAACAACACCGGCAATGATCACTAAAGAAGACACGTTATTATGTCTCCGCTGAGAAATTTTGTTTCTAAGTGAAATCGCGAACGGTTTTTGACGTTAACATTGTAAGGTCGCAGGAGCCCGGCTAACTCAGGCTGCGTGTAGCTAGCTACCTATGGTAGCCTAAACATTTCTCTACGTGAGAACGAAACAAATGAGTTAAGGCAAGAAGTCATTATTCAGAATAATATGGTTAAGAGTAACCACGAGGCTAACATACACGAGATAGACTTCAGTGTTTCTCTTACCTTATTCCTGCCTGTCTCCAGTATGCGACCATCTTGCCTGTGTTGTGGCTTCAAGGACAGGTCAATCACTTCTTCTTCTTCTCCCTCTTCTTCTTCTTCTTCTCCCTCTGTTGAGTTCATTGGCGGTTGGCAACCAATGAAAAGGGGCATTACCGCCACCCTCTGGACTGGAATGTGAACAGGAGAATTTTTCTCGTCTCTGTATACTGTACACACATCTGTCCGTACATAATATGTATACGTGCTGAGGATTCACTGAGGATGCTGTTTAATTTCCTCTCTGAGTTTCTTCCTCTCCTTCTCATATACCCTGCACTTGATTTTTTAGGCTGGTGTTCAACTCTGACTGGGGCAGCCCTGTTTTTAGGTGTACTTATTTTGTCTGTTCTATCTTATGTGCTTCTGGAAGGCTTTTAATACGCTACAGCACTGTAGCACTTTCTAATTGTGTTTTTATGTATTGTGTATTTTATGTATTGTTTTATGGCTTTGTTGTAAAGCACTGTGGGTACCTTTTGGTTATTGTAAAGGGCTATACAAATAAAATTTGATTGATTAATTGTCATGTGATACCGACTATCTTTGACTTATCTGTGTAGGCTAATATTTTGCTTAAACCGGTGTGTCCTATTCTTAACCAAGTGTTGACTGATTCCTCCCCTCTGCTTCTGTGACAATCCTTCCAACACCAGCCTGTTTTTGAATGTTGTGTAAATGTCTCCCTGTGTCCTGAATGACTTTTGCCACGTTATGTGAATGTGATTTTTAATGAAAACTGAATAGTCTGAGATTTCAGTGCCTGCTTTGCCAATATGTCTGCATCCTCATGTGCAGGAACCCAAATGAAACTTACATTTATTTCTTCAGATCTAGCTTGTGCTGCCTGCAAGATTTTCCAGACTTGAGACAGGCTACTGGTGAGTGCTGACATACTGTCTGATGTAACCTCGGTGTTCTGATGCCCATTTGCTTCGGTCCATTGTAGACCTAGCATCATGGCTACTAGTTCTATTGTAAATGCAGAGAGATTGTCTGTTGTTTTCTTTTTAATGGCAATATTATACTCAGGATAAACTGCGGCACCTATTTGCCCAGGTTCAGGATCTTTAGATCTTATGAAAACACTGCTCTTCCAGAAATTGCTGCACCACAACCATGGAGATTGAGCCTCTTTTTGATCTCACTCTGTAGACACAGATCCACATCTGGCAAAACAAAAAGCAAAGCAGGGAGAATTGAATAGGACACTGCAGGACATTATTAAATGTTTTGTAGACCTGTATCGTTTGCTCTGTTGTTGTCTACCCATCCAAAACTCATACAATTTGATTTAAGTTGGTCTGCACATTCTTGCCAGATGGCCTTTGCTGGAGTATTTCACTTACCTTAATCCAGTGTGAGTGTACTATTGAACTGTGAGTGGTTTAAAATCATTTACATGTGGTTTCTGATTGTTTATCAGTGATTTAAATAATTTTGTTTTTCATTATAAAAGAAAAACAGTGAAGTGAACATTGTAAGACAGAGGTTATCTTGGAATAAGTTAACAGTGGAAAAGTTCATTTTACATGGATATTGATTACATTGAGAAAATATAAACTGTACAGTACAAGAGAAAAGTGAATAGATTTATTTAAGCCTGTCGTGTTATGCAGGCTGGGTTTTTTGGACACCCTTGGATCTTGGAGTGAGATTCTCTTCCTGACGACGGGCGAGATACCATTGTGATCTCATCACGGATAAGCAGCTGCAGATAGATGGATGGACTTCATCTACCAGGTTTATATTCAGCTCCATTGTTATTTCTTTACATGCATATAAAAGAATGAATCTGACAAAATGTACAGATGTCTGTGCTTTAGGTGACATTATTTAATATTTATGTTGTTCTGATGTCTCTAAATGTGCTGTACTCCTTCCGCCATCAGGTGTCACCATTGAGCAAGTCAAGTGACTATGATTGCCAAGGTTTTCTGGCTGCCTTACCTCCAAACCTGACAGCAGAAGCGCACACAGTGGCAGTTTTTGGAACACACGGTTGTTAAAGTTGTGGAAACCGGATGAATAATCTTGGAACCTCAAAACGTTTGAACATGCTGGGCACTCTTTTATAGCAACAGAGACACCTGTTAATTGAAAGAATTGTATGTTTGGTTTATTAAAAAGAAATTAGTGAAGCAGTATTACACAAGAATTAGTATTACATAAACACAAAACCTTCAATTCTTTACTGTTACAGCTGTTATTGATGCCAGATATGAATGTAATATCATGATGGAGTTAAACATGCTAAACTATAGAGTTACATTTTCATTGATTTACCTTTTTTTTACATAATTTATCCCATACACCATAGATTGGGTGGTCAAAATTTTGGAGGGAGTAAGTGCTGGAGGAGTGGGCCCTGGGCAGTAGGGGCAGGTGTTCTCTGAGGGTACAAAACATGGTGGTGGTTGGTCCTCCTCAGTCCTCAGCTTCACCGGTAGATCCTGCAGGCATGGGATGCGCTGTTAAGTAATCTGTCATTATACAGATTTTTTTGTGCATTTATGTTGTGTGGGTCACAGGTGATGCTGTTTTCCAGCATATGACTTTCCAAGTCATCGATATCATCCACTTGGATGTCAGAGGTGGCCGCAAGGGTGCCTGGGGACTCCTGGAAAATACACCACCATCATATGATGGATGTGAGATCTTTCGGTTCCCCCGACATAGACAGTTCCACTGCCCAGCCACTGAATCAAATGTGACCCTGGTCTACCCAAATTGACACCAGTTGTCGGTTTCATTAGTGAATACTGAGAAAGTGCCAACATGGGAGTGTTCCCCATTTCCCACAAAAACCGGGAAAACACTGTCAGCTCCACACTTTATTGCAGCAGTGTTCAGTTCTGCACACTTGCCACCCCACTCAGAGGACATCAGCCCTTTGCTGAGGATTGCAGGCTTGATGTAAGGTTTTGCCTTTCAAGATGTGAGCACTAGAAACACCTGGGTTTCTAGAAGAACATGCTATTTTCATAAATTTTCTGCACTTTGGTACTTCACAGTCTATTTTTTGTAAAGTTGTGGATTTTATGACATGAATAGGGAACACGGGACTATGGTTGTATTTGGGGGTCACATAAATTCCGTTTTTGACATCAACACACACCATGGGTTTGCAGTCAATGTTGTGGACATCTCTAATGTGACGCTTAAGGTTTTTCTGTGCAGTTAAGACAACTGTACAGTGTGGACAAGCAAAATGTCCAGGCTTGGACTTCTCAAAGTGCAAATCCTCTGTTGACTCATCTGTCATGTTCTCTGCTTTTCTTTTGATAGTAGTGATTGGCTTCTCTGCAAAAACAAAGAAAAAACAGCTCTTACAGTAAAACATGTAAACACTACAGTACCTCTGCCCTGCACAGATGGCATATGGCTGGTTCTGTAGGGGTGGGTTATGGGTTAGAGAGACACAGACTGTAGGATACAACAACAAGGACTGTGAAATAACCTTTTATCCACATCACATTTTGTGAAAACTACTGTTGGATTTACTTTTCTGAATTAAACTTAAAATACAACCTTTTTTGACAGTTGGTGATAATCAAAAAACAAAGAGCAACATTTAAACACTAATAATTAGGGCCATGTATTACCTTTTCTCCTTTCTCTGTGATTCAATACCTGCAGGAGATAGACATTGTGAAAATTCAGCACACATTAGGATTATACAGTCAAAGTTGACACAAGTTCAAAACTAAAACATGTACCTCAAAGTCAGAACAAAATAAAACAAAATGATTCACTACTGTTACTACAAAACAGCACTTTCCGACTTAGATGCCACAGCAGAACACCATGTATGGCTTTTAAATGCTTTATAAATCCATCTGCTCGTGAAAAAGCTCTAAAATGACATAATGGGCAATGGTAGTGGCTTCTGGATTTTTGCTTGCTGTCCCTGCAGAAGCAGGCCACCACAAATTTCTCTGAAAAACAAATTCAAGACATTGGTAAAATGTTTTACTTTCTCCAAATTAAAACAAATGAATTACATCATCTGCCTTTCAATACCTCAACTGTACTCCATACCTTCATTGTTTAAAACAAAATGAATTGAATCTTTGATATGCTTTTTCAAGAGGTGTCCCTTATTTGCCAGTTCCTTTTTTTCACAGAACTTGCATTCAGGACCAGCACAGGTCAACAATGAGGGAACATCAGAGAACGTCTGATGTGAACCTGTGAAGAGCAGTAACAGTGTCGGTTACTAAACCAATCCTTCCCCATCACTTCAGCTTTACAACTTCAGAATTACTATTTAAAGTTGATATTGCTCATAAATCAGCCGGAATATTCACACATTGTATACAATTTATTGAACTATTTTCTTTCATGTAGAGCCCATTTGTAAAATGTTGGTTTATGCTGATTTAAGTAGTTACTACTGTTGCCGTTCTCACCTTCCATTTTCAGTAGGCAACTGTGACAGCTGAAATCAGAGAGAGCAGCAACTGAAGTCTCTGTGGATATATTAAAGTGAATGGTCAACAAGAAATGACAATAAGTTAATGAATAGCCTACTTGATATTTTAAAAATGACAAATTACAGTAAAGGGATTATTTATTATTTATATCAAAAGTTTGTCAGTGTGTGTTCATTTTGAATTTGACTTTAAACATTAGGCTTAGTGAATGTTGAGTTCATCACCAAACTGACATGCTCATTTGATGAAGTACGCAGGACCAAGGTTTCTTTCTAAATTTGTAGACAATTTATTTCAGCAGCATAAACAAAAGCAAACATAAGTAAAGGATATCGTTTACATAGCTATTTTTTCCATGTTAAAGGGTTTTCTTGGGAGTTTTTCCTCAGTCGATGTGAGGGTCTAAGGGCAGAGGATGTTGTCATGATGCTGTGTAAAGCCCTTTGAGACAAACTGTTTGTAAAAATGGGCTATACAAATAAAATTGCCTTGCCTTGCCTTGCTTTGCCCACCAGCCACAGCCTTCCAACAAAATTGCCCCCCTCAATGTTGAATAGTCACACAAGCTGCATTTTTGACTGTGTACGTGATTTGTGTGACAATGGGAGACCAAAAGGTCCATTAAGCAAAAACAAAAGCAAGCAATGATATTGCTAATAAGGCGAATGGATGGTTTTGCCTGGCCTAAAGCGTGCACTGAATACATGAAGGTAGATTTGCGTCTTTATTATTTAATCAGAAAAAAAGTTGATTCAATCATTTCAATTAAAAAAACTTCACTTCAATAAAAAAAAACATTTTTAATCAAAGAAAAGTGTTTGAATGCAAAAAAATATTTGACACCCAAAAAATTGCATTTGAACACTTTTGTCTTTGAAAAGTTTTTTTTTTGTTTTGATTGAATAGAGACACAAATCTACCTTCATATGAATACCTGCACAACTGCAAACATCTTCCAAAAGGCTGTTAATTCCTGTTATTCTTCCCCTTTAAATGTAGATTCACAACGATTAAATTGTGATCAAATATTCAAAAGGAGGCATTATTACTGGTATTCTCAGACAGTTGTGAGATCATTGAAATGCATTATCTGGACAAAGTCCAGAGTCCAAGACAAAGCCTTGAGAAAGGCTTACTGCTGGAGTAAAAAGATCAGTCTGTAAAAACGCAAGTCTCCTTCAAACACATTCCCAGACACACTGCAGGATCAGTGAAAATTAAAATGCCAAAATGCTACTTCTTTTATTTCACATGGTAATTACTTAAAAAAACAATGAACCAACACGTTGCAACTAGCACAGATCTTTAAGGTCCCATTAGTTCACCAGCTGTGCCTGATGAAAGCAGAAATAGACACGCCCAGAAGAAGGAGGGGGTTACTCCAGCTGCTGGAGCTCTGCTGGTACTTGGCTGGTACTTGGCTGGGCGTCAGCTCGCAGGACAAGCTTGTCTACAACTGTAGAGAATATCATGTGAATAGAGTGTAATTTGTGGCAGGTGACAGGTTAGAGTTTAAGTTTCACTTTTTTGGCTCTCTCCCACTATAGCGATGATGTCACCACTCTACAGCCTCTGCTCGTTAGATGCAATACACACTCATTATAAAACTGGATTTTGTCAAAAATGTGAATCAATCAAAAACTGTTGAAGATATTAATATGCTGAGTAATAGCTGAATAATTGAAAGTTTTGTGAACATTTTAGAAGTTCAATGAAGTCTGTAGCTCAAAGTAAAAGTATAAATTGTATGAAAGAGAAAAGTAATAGCGCATCCGCAGTAGGCTGAGCTGTGCTCTCCCCCACAATTACAACATTTATGCTGAGCCTCTGACACTTCCTGTACTTGTGTTCCTCTGCGCACATCTTGCACATCTTTGCTTCCCTTTGCACATCACTGCTATATGGCCATATCTCTGGCACTTGAAACATCTGAGCGGAGGAGAAACATAGGGTCAAACATTATAACTCATGTAGCCTATCCGAAATACACTTTAACGTCATGCAGAGGTTCAGCCTCATGGTCACATACCACATAACTCTCCATGTGTGCAAACTGCACATATCGACAGAGATATTATTGTGCCTATAATCTATACATATTACTACATTATAGTGCTGATGTAGTAGTAATAATGATTCATGAGCAGATGCTAGAGATGCTCGCATCTGACATTTTCTGTTTCCAAAACCATCAAACCAACAGTCATATCCACCTCAGGCTGTGACTGGTCAGCTGCACAGTGGCCACTGACCTATAGTGAAACTGTTGAAACATTCAGTTAAGCGCTGCATATTGTCGTCAGGTCACATGTCATGCATGTTGGCATCAGTGAGACGTTCTCCACTGACTCTGCTGTGTGGATGTATAAATAGCTGCTGTGATAGAGGATTAGACAGACAGCCTCTCACCTGGACTAACACGAGGAACATACACACATACACACATACACACTGCTTTAGTACATTTGTAGACTCAGAATCAGACTCTGATTCTTTATTAATCCCATTGGGATGACTCCCTCAAAGAAATTGAGTTTCCAGTAGCATTTCTACATTAAAATAGAGATAAAATAAATAAAGAAAGAAACTCTTATAGACAGGAAAAAAATAAAATATAAAATAAGATAGAATACAGTAAACTAAATATAATAAAATAGAATAAAAAAATGAAATAAACTCTCATAAGATAAACAATAGAATTGCACTTAAAACCGGTTTTGAGGTTATTGCACATAAGAGTGAAAGGGGGAAAGTGTCCAGATTATTATCTACAGTGAGTAACTTCCTCTGTCCTTAAACTCTATTCCCCCCCCCCAGTGAGGAGTTATAGAGCCTGATGACATGAGGGACAAAGGAGTTCCTCAGTCTGTTAGTCCTGCACTTGGGAAGGAGCAGCCTTGCACTGAACAGGCTCCTGTATAGTGATGCCGAATTGTGTCAGGGGGCTCTGGTCACATCTGCACATAAATATTGTATCAGAATGAAGAGTTGTGTCAGCTGTCACATCCACAATTTCAATCCACCCAAAAAACCTTTAATTCTCTCCAAGGAAATAAAAACTAAAAAGAAAATATTCTACTGAAGAATTTAAGATGATTGTTGACTGAACACCAGGTATTAGAACCATTGCAATGTTGTCTGACTCAGTTTGATGATGGAGGTGTCTCTCACTCTAGCAAACACAGAGGAATGTCATCATAAAGACAGAGCCCAGTTAGACTCAGCTGCTCAATACAGTGAAACATTATATAATAACATTTGTAATAATGTTAGGGTGATAATGGGAAATAATGTAAAGAAAATAATGTAAGATTTCAAAAATTTAAGGATGCATTGATGATTTCCTTTGATTTAATTTTTGTCAGACATAGCTGTAACTGTTGTTTTCTTATTTTTATGTGTGTTTTTTTTTCTACAGACCTAATATAGTGTATTTCCAATTAATCCAATAAATAACAATGAATAAACACGTTTATTTCTGCTGTAGTTATTTTGTCATTTTAACATGGCAGTCAATGGAGAGTGACTCACTATATATTATAAATCAATCAAATATTCCTCTTGTGTGAATAGTTGTTATAATGTTACAGTGAATTCTGTGAGGGACAGATCCATTTTTGTTTTTTTTGGGGTTTTTTTAGCCTTTTTTTGTTCACTTTTTGGAATATTCATTTTCTGGATTAGCCATTAGCAGTTACTTGTTGCTGTACACCACAGCCAGTTATCATGGAGTTACTTTGATACAATATATAAATATAATATAAAACATCTAAAAACCTGGTGACCAGCTGAACTCTTTTACTTTAATGCCCCATTAGTCTGTCTGTAATCAGGTAGAAACTCATATGTTCCTGTCAGGTTCAACAAATTCAGCATTATTCCACTGGATTTTGATTTCCCACCTCCTGGATGTTTCACAACCATAGAAACTCCATTCAAACATTAAAATGTTCTGTTCAGTCAACTCAAGAATCAAGAATGTGTTTTTGTGACAATGTTTTCATGTGAATGGATGAAGTGTACAAAACCTCCAGTTTTCCACAACCTGCCATGCTTAATAAGAAATTAATAACATTTCAAGATAATATTGTTTCCTTTTGCCCCAATCGTTTTCTTTTCTTTCGTTCTTAAATGTGGGTTGTTCTAATTAACAGCACAGCAGTTTAGTGAGTAACATAAAAAGTGGTTCCTTTTCAGTTCTCGGCCTTATTGTGTCAGAATTCATAGTTTGTATCAGTATTTGAGCTACTTCCAACACTATCACCAGGATTATTAATCTGTTAATGTATTACTACTGTGTTTCCTCCTCAGCCAATCAGTGTAGAGATTCTCCCGCTTCTCCGAAGGCACGACAGCTCAATTAAACCCACTTAGTGCTGACGTCACTAATCTGCTTACTGCAGCAGGTGAATGGAGGGAGAATCCCAGAGAGATTTCTTTACAGTGATGTGGGACTGAATAACAGGACAGGAAGCATCATGACCACTTGTTTTTGGCCAGAGGAGACACACTGGTCTGATTAATGATCTTGATTCTGCCTCTGTGTGGAGGACAAGTCTGTATTTGTGTTTGTGAGTGGATCTGAGCAGCTGGCATGGAGTGCAGCGGGAAGGTAACTGCTGTGTGATCAGTGCATCGTGCTGGAAAATGACTGATTAGCTGATGTAGCGAGAGGTGCTCCTCCACCTTCTCAGGTTGTGTGTGTGGCAGGTTGAAAAGCTCAGTAACAGTATCTGATACAGATCATGGTCCCTTCTTACCTCATGGGACTGTGTCCTAAATCTACATTAGGCTAACGCTGATGTTAGAACAGAACACCTTTATTGTGATTTGTGATGATAAATGCAATGAAATCTGTTGTGCAACACCTTTAGAAACAACATCTACATAATAATGCAGCCATTATATAAAAACAGTACATTAGTATAGTATATTATCTACATTATATATACATACTTGTGAAAGTTCACACTACAAGTCTAGTTATATAAATAAAGATATATGGTCTGTTAAACTACTGCACATGTGGTAAACCTATTACACCTGTAACGGTATTGTTTGCACTTGTATTATTCTGATGCTGAAGGAAGCAGGGGCTGTGTTTGTTCAGTTCAGCGGTGACACCTGGATGAAGTATTATATTATAATTCAGACTTGTATATGTTGCTAATATTGATGGATGGTTTTGTTGTTCTTCTGGTCAAACACCAAGAGAAAATAAAAGCAAGTAGTGTGTCTACCATATATTATGTGTTTTCAAAGAGATCTGTCTGCCTGTGTGGACTGTGTTCATCAAGAGCAGATGTAGACTGTGTCATCAGATCACTGTCACGGCAGTAATCTACCACAAGTAAAAGCCTGCATTATGAAAATGTGTGAAAATCAGCAAAATATATTAAAGGTACTTACAATGTATTATCAGAGTTGTATCCTGCAGTTTGTAGGTGGACGGTAATTGTTGGTACCTTATGCACAGATTGTTATGTGCAGTGTGTTCTTTCATTTATTGCAGTGCATCACCTTGTGTTTCAGATGTAATATTATAATATACAGAATGAAAACAGTATCAGTCAAATAAATGCAGTTGATCAGGAGTACAATGTTTCCTCTGAAAGTACTATAAGTTGTACATCACGGTGGTGTTGCTCTGTTATGACAGGTGACGCCTCAGCTGTTGATGGCTGTGGGGACCGCTGTGATAGGCTCTCTACAGTTTGGTTACAACACAGGTGTCATCAATGCTCCTCAGAATGTGAGTATTATCTTGTGATGCCACCCTAATCAAGTAGCAGTAGCAGTAGTAGTACAGAAAGCTATTTATTTCAGTGCATTACCTTTGATTTACAGAAATAATTTTTGTAAATAAAAGCTGCAATATGATTTCATTTTACTCATACATGCAGAGGCATGTTTACATTCTTCCTCACCAGCTGCACCAGGTATATCGTGTCAGGAGATTGAGTCATGTCATCCTGGAGCAATGATATCTGACCCACATGTAGGGGGATGTGAATGCTGGGAAGTGAAGTTTTGGATGACCTGGGATGTAAGATGCCCTCCTAGACCAAATAATTGAACAGTTAAAACTTTGCTGGTGATGCTGTAGGGAAACTCAAAGGATCACCAGCAGGATTCATCCTTTGGGAACATGAACATCTGCAGTGTTGGTGCTGGAGGAACAGTCAGAGGATCTATGTCTTGTTGAATTGACTGTCTGGTGCTGCATGTTTTAGATCATTCAGAGCTTCTACAATGAGACGTGGACCAGCAGGTTTTCAGAGCCCATCTCTCAGGCCACTGTCACAGCTCTGTGGTCCCTCTCTGTGGCCATCTTCTCCGTAGGAGGGATGTTCGGCTCTTTCTCCGTCGGCTTCTTCGCAAACCGATTTGGCAGGTGTGACTCCTCCCATTTCTAACAGCAATGTTGATCATCTGATGATGAATGACTGATGAATATTGTCTTTTCAGGAGAAACTCCATGCTCATATCCAACGTACTTGCCTTCATTGCTGCTGTGTTCATGGGCTTCTCCAAACTGGCCACTTCCTTTGAGATGCTCATCATTGGCAGGTTCATAGTGGGTCTCTACTCTGGTCTGTCCACTGGCTTTGTGCCCATGTATGTTGAAGAAATCTCACCCACATCGCTCCGTGGAGCATTAGGCACTCTGCATCAGCTTGGTGTAGTGATTGGCATTCTCATGGCACAGGTGAGATCAAGCCCTCATCCGTTAGTTTCCCATCGTCACACCTGCCTGGAGTGTGATAGTGTCATATTTAGAGTGTTCAAACCCACAATGTCAGATAAAATGAGCAGCATTTAGTGTCAGTGTGGAGGAACTGAGCAAACTGAGTAACTGAGCAATTGCGCGTTATAAATTGTTCTTCCCACTTTGGTTGCCATGGTTACAGTGATAAACATGGTTTGGCTTTAGTTTAAGTATTTCCTCAACATTCTTTGTTACAATCATGACAATGTGGTTATCTTTGTCATACAATCTTGGATGACAGAAACAGTACAAATTACAACTATCGCATGGGAGTCAGATGCTGTCTGTGTCATATATGTCTGCACTTTGTTGACCAATCCATCCACCAGAACCTCCTGCTGACATGGACTCTGTTAATCTTTACTCAATGTCAAATTTTATTCCTCAGTTATTTTTTTCTGATACAGGCTTCTTATTGTCATTTCACTTATCAACACTAATATCTATTTATACACTTAACAATTTTTAAAAATTTCTACTTTGTTGACTGTGGAAAATCTTCACTCCCTATACAGATGTTTCATATTAAAAGTCTGACAGGGTGTTACTCCTCTCTGTCCAAGTTGGCTTTTACTTGAAAGCCTGAGAGCTTCATAGTTTAACAACATAATCACAACATAAGGCAAGGCAAGGCAATTTTATTTGTATAGCCTGTTTTTACAAACAGTTCGTCTCAAAGGGCTTTACACAGCATCATGACAACATCCTCTGCCCTTAGACCCTCACATCGACTGAGGAAAAACTCCCATTAAGAAAACCATTTAACAGGGAAAAAATAGGAGAAACCTCAGGGTGAGCAACAGAAGAGGGATCCCTCACCCAGGACGGGCAGACGTGCAAGAGCTGATGAAGGCAGCTTCCAGTGGGTAGGAAAGGCAGGGAGAGCAGGCCAGCTTAATGGGGGATAGGGCTCCAAGTTACCTGATGTGTCCCCCAGGAAAAAATGGATCAGTGCTACCTGAGCAGGCTCTAACTAAAAGCTCTGTCATAGAGGAAGCTCTTAAGCCTAGACTTAAATGTAGAGAGAGTGTCTGCCTCTCTGACCCATGGAGAGAGCTGGTTCCACAGTAAAGGAGCCCGATAACTTAAGGCTCTACCTCCCAGTCTGTTTTTAGAGATACTGGGAGTCACTAACAGAGCTGCGTTCTGGGAGCGAAGTGCTCTGGCAGGATAGTAAGGAATGGAGCTTTATCATTGAGAGCCTTATGAATCAGCAGAAGGATTTTGAAGTCTTTTCTATCGGAAGCCAATGGAGAGAAGCTAGAATGGGAGAGATGTGCTCTCTCTTACTAACTCCTGTCAATACCCTCGCTGCATAAGGTGATTATATGGTATTATGAGACTAAGATGGAGTTAACCTACCATCATCAGTGTTATATGATGAAACTGACAGTCATGCGAACTCTTTAGTCAAACTATTTTGAGCTTTTGTCCAATTTACCACCACTCACACACACACACACACACAGACACAGACACACACACACATATACATACACACGAGTCCAGCTGTTTGATAATTGTTGTGTTGTGTTAGTGAGATGCTTCATTTTGAGAAAGTGAAATAAATAAATAGACATATTTATGAAATTTAAATACGATTTATAAAAGACATTGTGGGTTCACTTCATTACATGGTTCACTCAGTCTTCCACTGTATATCTCCACTACAAACACATGTCCTGGGCTCCAAGTGGATTCCAAAAAGCAATCCAGGCACAAAACATCTTAATTGGACTTAGGCCTTAGCCTGATTATTGGCCATAATTAGATTATTGTATCCACGTGAACTTATCAAGTTACATGGGTCAGAACAAAAAGGTTGTGATGATGTGGCAGGTAGATGTTGATGAGCCTGAAGCTGGACTTAAATGATGCTCCTGTTTGTGACAAATCTAACACTCTGTGTACTGTACAGTGTTGAATGTGTGTGTCAACAGTGCATTGTGTTTGTGTGTGTTGTGTAGATCTTTGGGATTGAGTCCATCATGGGGAATGCCACCCTGTGGCCGCTCCTGTTGGGTTTCACTGTGCTCCCTGCGGTGCTGCAATGCATCCTGCTGCCTCTCTGCCCCGAGAGCCCTCGTTACCTCCTCATCAACTGCAATGAGGAGAGCAAAGCCCGCAGCAGTGAGACACACAAATATAACAAAACATACAATAATAAACAACATAACTTACATGGTTTTCTTCCCTCGATACCGTAGCGACTTAAACCACTAGATCTGTCAGAAAGGTTGATTGATGACTCTCTTCCAGTCCTGATGAAGCTGCGGGGAACTGACGACGTGAGCGAGGACATGCAGGAGATGCGGGAGGAGAGCCAGCAGATGAAGAGGGAGAAGACAGTGACCATCCCTGAGTTGTTCCGCTCCCCCATGTACCGCCAGCCCATCTTTGTTGCCATCATGCTGCAGCTGTCACAGCAGCTGTCTGGAATCAATGCTGTAAGTCACAGGACCAGAGGAACCACTGTATCCTGAACTCCTGCCACATGGTTCAGTCTAATGAGTGTCAAATCAATCCCAATGCTAGATGTAATCAGGGTTAGGATGCCACAGACATCCAGTTGCATAGGATTTATCCTAGCAAGCCAACTGATGGTCCATCACACACACAGCAGTAACATGTGCACTGATTGAATACACAGACCTTTCTGAACAAACCATGGAGGAAAACTACAACAAACTCATAAAATAATATAAGCAGCAATTGGGAGAGCAGGTGACCTGATGTACTGTCAACTTCATTTCATTTTTTATGTTGACTCTTAAGATACTACACTGAAATCAAGTCACAAATCAGACAGGTCAATAAGTTCTGTAAGTATTTTCAGAGAGGCCAGTTTTTATCTTAGAGACTAGTTTCACAAGGACAGACCGTGTCTTAGATAGAACAGTCAGACTTCAGAGAGACTGTGTCTAAATTCATCTGTTGCACACAACAGTTTAGTTCTTTGCCATCTCATGTCAGACTGTGGTAGAATTGTGGTACTTCCCCACAAGTTCCACCTGCTGACTGGCCTACATATGAATTGACCTACTAGGGTAGTGACCTGTGGGCCAAGTGGCCACTTTGTGTGAACCAGCCTCAGGTGTCTAGCCTCTAACTCTACACAATAAGTCATTACTACACACTAACACCAACTGTTCTCTGTGTGACGTCTTTGCCTTTAGGTGTTTTACTACTCAACTGGGATCTTTGAGCGAGCTGGTGTGTCGCAGCCTGTTTATGCGACCATTGGTGCAGGAGTGGTGAACACTGCCTTCACTGTAGTCTCTGTAAGTCACAAATAAACCATTATCATCTAATGTTGGTAACACAACCAGTAATAAGACCCCTCTTCTCCTTTGCAGCTGTTTATTGTGGAGCGAATGGGCAGAAGACCACTTCATCTCATTGGTTTGATGGGAATGGCAGTTTCAGCAATTTTCTTGACGGTTGCCATGGCACTGTTGGTAAGTGTCTCTTGAAATCACCTTTACCTCATCTATTCAGTTGCTCAAATGAAGCAAACTGAAAGTATCTGTGACATGCCGTCCCTCAGGACCAGCTTAAGTGGATGTCCTACGTCAGCATCGTCGCTATCTTTAGCTTTGTAGCATTCTTTGAAATTGGCCCCGGCCCCATTCCCTGGTTCATTGTGGCTGAGCTCTTCAGCCAGGGGCCCCGGCCTGCTGCCATCGCAGTCGCCGGTTTCTCCAACTGGTCAGCCAACTTCTTGGTGGGGATGTGCTTCCAGTATGTCGAGGTAAGACAACTGTAGTCCTAATAATGAACTGTCCTAACTATTTAACATGCTGGAGTTCATGCCCACAATTAAAACTCCACATTTTGTCTTGTTTGCAGCAACTCTGTGGCCCATATGTCTTCATCATCTTCACAGTCCTTCTACTGGGCTTCTTCATCTTCACCTACTTCAAGGTGCCAGAGACCAAAGGCCGCACTTTCGATGAGATTGCAGCAGGTTTCCGTCAGTCAGCCGGTCGTGGTTCTGACAAATACTCAGCTGCTGAGGAGTTTAGCACCTTAAGGGGGGACGACCCCGACCTCTGAGAGTTGCCAAGCTGTACATGCACACACTCAAAGCTACCCACTACAATGGGGGTTCACTGCTAGAACACTATTAATCTCAAATACCTTAAAAACTACTGTTAAGGTCAGCATTACGTAAGAGGTTTAGCCTTCAACCAGACTGTAATATAAAAGTGGATCCCTGCACTGAGGAAAGGAGATCTGTTTTCAGCTCCTGCTGTGGTGATAAAAGTGAAGGGGAATCTCATAGACTTTAAAATGGCATGAGTGATTAAATGAAATGTAAAATAAATATACTGTAAATAGTATATTGCAATATTCTTATTCACTATACTCTTATTTTCTATTTTGGTGTTCAAAGAATCATGTTTGAAGAGTCAGGTGAAATGCTTAAAGGAGAAGTTTTGTTTTTTACAACCTGGACCTTATTTCTAGCATAAAATATGTTCATTTACTCACCCGAACAACTGTGGTGGCTTAACTGTCCATTGCTCACAAGTTGACTGTGAAGAGTGAACAATGGAGTCACTCATAGGATGCTACAGTAGTGGAAGGAAACTCTGTTGAACTGTTATCAGATTTTTAGCCCATGTTTGTTTGCTACAGAAAGATATTTTTGTGTTGTTGATGTTGTGGGTGAAGGTGAGCTCAGAATAAGGACAACACCAAGTGTCATCTTCCATGTGATAATAACGTCCGGGTTCTACTGATGTTGACAAGCTAGTGTTTCTAGTCTTGGAAAGTGAGACCCAATCAGAGAGCGAATGTGGACATCTAAATCTCTGATTTTGTCCACAACTAAAAATGAGTTTCCAAAATGCTCTGTTGTGTGACTCTAGAACTCCAGAGTAGTGTGGACAGGAGGCCACAAGGTAGTTAAAGGGTTTTTGTTTTAAAACATGAATGTAGTTGTGTGGATGTAGTCTTCATGTCGTTGTGTCAAGAAGTAGCTCATGAATCAACACTGTGAAAATGAGCAGCTTTCTTCAACATTATGTGAAATTTGTGCCAAGGAGCACATTCTCTCTGTGTCTCTGATCCCGGAGGCTCTGAGCTTCTGCGGAGGAAAACTAAAAACTGTGACCACAGACTCTCACCTGGACGACTTTGTACGGTGAATCAATGTGGAACTCAGAGAGAATTTCACACATTAAAGGAAATGTCTGACATTTTGGAAAATATGCGTGTACTCTATGAGGTGGAGAGACTTGGTTTAATAAAGACAATGTCAGTGTTAACATGATTTAACCAAAACCATTGATCTCTTCTTATCATAATACATAATGTTGCGGCAGTGTCAAAGACACTAAGAATTTATAGTTGAATTATATAATTTACCAGGTCAATATTACATATATAACCCATTTATGTATTTTTCTGGCATGAATGACTTTCATTATATCCTCAGTATACCTCTTACTCAGTTACATTTCTATATGTAATGTACTCTAATAGAGGGCACCGCATTTTATATGTAATGATTGATGAATTATGTTACTTTTGTGTATATTCTGATTTTTTCTGTGTACTCAAAGGGTCTGTTGTTGGAGTTAAACTGTTTCTTCACATGCAGAGCAGAAAGACCTATGATCTAATCCACTCAATCCATTTAATACAAAGTGAAGTCTAAAAAACATCACCACAGAACTTCTTGAACAACTGAAAGCAGATGAATTGTGCTGTGATATGAAGTTGCTGTGTCCAACAGAACTACACACTGTTTTAGAGAATAAAATGTATAATAAACCCAGTGTTCACTGAAATTTTTCTCAATAGTATGCATGTAATGATTGTAGAAGACAAATGGGAGTGTTTACTATGAGTCACTGGGAAACAACAGGTACTGCCAACATGTGCAAGGTAGAACAACTCTGGCTGATGTAATATTACACATACAAAAGTCACACTGACAGCTGAAGTGACTCCACCGTGCAAAGTAAAACCACATAAGTTTCCAATCAGAATGTGGATGGATCACACCATGCAAACAGTCCTGTTTACTCCGAGATCTGTTTTTGATAGGGAACAACACAAACTGTGAAAGGACTTTGAACTTATGAACTTGAATTTGTGGTGAATTGTGTGTGCAACGGTGACCATCCTTTAGCACCACCATTGGCTATTGTTTTCAATGAAATGTCTGCACACCATCAGGCTTAGCTATACTCAGTATTTACCAAACATATTATGGAAATATCGCTTTTTGAAGCCTCTTTATTTGGGTGTTTGCCTTCTGGCCCCCAGAATGTGAGAATTGACAAAAAAAAAATCCATGTGGTTTTACGAGCTGTTTCCTCAGTTGTCAGACAATGATGTCATTAGTTTTCGAATTTGCACAATACTATGCCTACCTGCGAGAATCGGCGGCGGTAGAGGGGGAGGGGTGGGGCGAGCAGTGGTTCATTTGCATTTAAAGGGACAGGCACTGAAACCAGCTGTTCTGAACAGGGCTGTTTTGAGCGGATGCAAAGAGCTGTGTCAGTTTGATCCTTGGGGTATTTTGACTGAAGCATGTCACAGACATGTCTTTAAGACACCTGGGAACTATTTTAATTTGTGGAAAAGGTGTTGGCATGCTAACATTCAAGATGTGAAAATTTGGTAAACATCATCTGCTTTATATTAGCTAGCATGTTGGCATGCAAAGATTCAAGATGCTAATTGTGGTAATAATCTCATCCATTTCTTATTAGCATGTTAGCATGCTATTTTTTATTGTGGCACTACACAACACTATGTTTACATTAGTATGCTAGCATTTAAGAAGTAAATAACGGTGAACATTATATCTGTTTTATATTGGGGGTGAGCATGCTAACATTCAAGATATTAACTGTGGTCACTGGTGTAGTCTAAAATTAGCATGCTATTACCTGCTAATTTTATTCATAATATTTATGACATGTTATTATAAACATTTCTGTGGTATAAATAAAGGGTCACATTCATACATAGAAAATAAAATATCCAGTCACCATATGGATACCAGAGAAATGATCATGAACATAATTCTAATGTAGATGTAGAGGGATATAGTGGTATTCATGTTTGTTTTTCAGATTAAAGCCATAGTTCAGCCTGGTTTCATGACTCTGCCTCTCTAATAAGTGAATGTGGGTGTGTTTATTCTGATGCTCTCAGGAGAGTTGCTGTGCTCCACTGCCACCAGTTGGTAATTTTCCATGTGTTATGTAGGTCTATGAGATGATCGTCTGACTGATGTAAACGAACCAGTCAAAAGCCTGGGGTCAGAGTGAAGTGTGTAGTGGTTGGAGTTACATCAGCTCACACCACTTCTTTGCATGATAATGATTTGCACACTGATTTGTGGATGGGCTATTATTCAGTATTGGGGAAAATCCCAACTATGTCATCTGCTCTCTGGCCTTTGGACTGTTTATGTAGCACAGCTTCATCTGACAACAACCTAATGAAGCCAGTGAATGTCTGCACCAATGCTTCACATCAGAGGTGGCAATAAGTCACAAGCAAATCCCAGTTCTTGTTATTACTAGCTCTCCTGCACTGTGCTTTGTTCTCTTCCCCCCTGCAATTCGCATGTTAAGCCCCTCCCTATGAGAGTCGTTGCAGTAGACATCACAAAAGAAATCACCAGCTCAAAAACAAAATTTTACTTACCATGAAAAAATTATCTCGACAATAATTATTATTAAGGCTTAGCTTTTAACAATTAAATGAGTGGATTATATAAAAAATCCCCCCATGAACAGTGACATAAAGGATTAAATTATCAATAGAGACCAAAACAGCTTTTTGTATCAGGATGTAAACATGTTTATTTATGCTTTATAGTTGTACATTGTTGTACATTGTAACATTGGAGTCTATAGATATTGACCTGCCTCTCTCCTGGTGGCCATTCAAGGGACTGCAATTTTTGGCACTTCAGTGTTGGCTTCATTTTTTCAGTTCAAGAGGTTGATACTCGACTCCAAATCAAATATTTTATCAACATCGGTCAAGCAAGTTTTAAGTCCTCAAATTTATGACTTCTGCCTGATCAGGGTCAAATCATGTGACTCACATCCTCACTTCTGCTCCACATTCATTATAAATATATAAGTGAACTGCTTTGTAGGACACCGAGCAGGTTACTTACGGTACAGTACTGAACAGCAGAACAAATATGACATTTAAAACCTTTAAGGCAGCAGTGTAACTGTGATCATCATCGGTTTGTCTGACTCTTCTTACTTGTTACAGCATTAATATGAGATTAAAAACTTCTACGCACACACAGCTCATGTCTGTTTCACTCAGAAAAGTACATATCTATCATCATGAGAAACACTTTAAGGAAGTACACAACATGCTCATTATTCATTTTTATGGGAGTTTCACATTAGATGTTTTTCAGTGAGGGTCTGAATGGAGTTTATTAGCTGAGAGAACTGCAGTGGATAAAACTACTGATGGTCTTGATCCTCTTTGTTCAGCTAAGACAGCGCCGTTTCATTTTACTCAGATTTTTCATTCACTCAAATGCTAAAAAAAACATTTATAAAAAATCATAAGAAAATACTGTGAAATACACTTCTTACTCTGATAGCAGCTTTCATTGTAAATGCATAAAATATTGACAGCTCCATAGTGTTATTTTATTTTCCTAAAAAAAACCTGTGTGAAATGTGGGACTTTATTCAGACACTGTTAAGTCACTGAGTGTCTCTGGAGGAGCATCGAGAAGCTCAAACATATCGTCAATCACCTGCCACAGACAGTTCTCCAGAGGAAAGTCATTGTCCACCAGGTTGACCAGGAAGTAGTTGTCGTGGATGTACTTGATTATCATCCGCGAGGGAGACTCATCTTCATAGAGCTTGGCCCACTGCTCGATCCACAAGGCGAAGGCCTCGTCCTGGGGACAACGTGGGGACAGTCATACAAGATCCACCAGACCAAAAAACTGCTGGTGTCATATACAATGTGCTTCATGACATCAATCACGCAAACACAACATGGTGCCAGTTCTGCCCATTAGACCTTCCCTTGATACAGGGATTTGACCCAGCACTCCTATCTACATGTGAACCTTTAACAACTGCAGGAGATGAGTGGGGACTGAACAGTGAGATGATCTTCTATTGTGGACAATCTTACTTCAACATAGCATCTACTTCTCAGATGAATCTTGATATAGTTAGAAATTAAGTTCTACAAGTTCGATACCTATACCTATTATTGCTAACTGCAGCTGGTGACAGCACCTCTTGCTCTGCTCTGTAACCTTGGTGAGTCTGGCATCGCACCACAGCTCTCCAGCTGAGCAGAACCTCAACTACTGTCCCCAGCAGCTGTCCAAGTCTGGGGATATTCAGTGCATGTGCTGGGTGAGAGATTTACCCGCAGGCAGGGAAACAGGAGGATGAACCAGAGCAATGACTGAGCTCAAATTAAAATATGTACATATTGCACCTCATGAATACTCTGTATAAACTAAGAAGAAAGTGCAACAGAGGACTGTGGGAAGAATAATCGGGAGCAGACAATCATTCAAAAGAAGCATTACATTGTTGGACAGTTAAGAATCACAATTTCTCTTCAAGACTTTGACATAAAAATCAGAGAGGAAACAGAATGCAGATCACAGGTTACCATTATACCAACAAAGATTGTCATGTGATCTTTTGGCCAGACCATCAACCCCTAATCACAGGTCCACACCAACCTCACAACTTTGGACAAATGGATGAACACCAATCTACAGTGATGAACCAAATGTTGACCATTCTCTATTCCGTGATACTGTGAAGGATTCAGAGGTTTTCCCCTCACAAATAAATGGTTGAAACATGAGGAGATCAGTGGCTGTACATCTACATCATAGTAAAATATCTCTTTTTAGTTTTATTGATCTGACTCACTATCTACGAGCGGAGTTCACGTCAACTCAGGTGATCTGCAGGTTATTGTTTCACTTCACAGCTCTGACGCTACACCCCTTGAATGTCTGTGTGTGTGTGTGTGCACACAGCGCTGACACACACACACACACGCTGTACCCCTGCATCTACAGGAGCCTTAGCACATGTTCTTGACACCGTAGATGAGCCAACACGTGTTACCGCAGAATTAACAACATGAGCAGCTCAGTGTTTTCACAGTCAGAGTTTTCTCCTCCTCTTTCTCACCGTCATATCATCAGGTGGCTCTGACTCCAAACTGCTCCTCACAGCAGACACATGATGCTGGAGCCTCCTCTGTCTCCTCTACAGCTGACCTGCTGCTCTACTGGACACTCAACCCTCAGCCTTGACACTAATAAAAAACACTTCTCTAAGTGTCCTGTGCGAGGCTTCTTTACACATGATGACCAGAGACAGGCCAACTGACCAGGCTGGACTCATCCCATGAACCGTCACTTTATTTGCCACCGACTCCACTTCCACTCATTTCCTCCCTTTAGCTTTAGCTGCTGCAGCTCAAACTATACACGCTCATGACAGGCAGAGGTGTATCAGACGGCAGAGTGACAGGCTGCTGTCTCGCTTATTTCTGCCATGTGATATTGAAGAAATATGACCATAGCCGATAATCAAAATTGATCAGCTGGAGATGGTTTTTTCTCCCAGCACTAACAGCGGCTCAGTGGTAACTGGCAACCTGAAGGCCGAAATGCTACTGACTTCGTGATTGGGAAATAACAGCGGTGACGCAACAGGCACAACACAAAATCAAAACATAAAGATGATTTGTGGCCTGCAAAAAGTTTTTTTTTAAATGTAAATATTCTGGCTGTACTACTGTTGTCAGTTAACATAGTATTTCGAATGAACATGATTCCTTTGTCTCTGTTGACATATTGGGTGATTTTATGATTACTTGCCATACATTTCTTACATGCAGCTCCTTCAATATACAAACATATTGTTGTTTGATTCATGATGGCAGATAGAACAAGGCTAAATGCTGCAGGCTTCTAGAAAACCAGCAGGATGGTCTCCATCCTACCTTCCAGTACATGTAGCTGACTGGGTCCACCACAGTGGGCTGAACGATCTCTCTGCCAGGGAAGATCCCCCACGTCACAGCATTGGGTTGCAGGTCGGGGGCGTTGGTCAGGTTGCGGCCCTGCACATAAAATGTTCACGATGATACGATGTAGACCAAAAGACAAACATACAAAACGCACAAAGCCGAACTCTCTGTTCAAACTTACATGCACATTAACAATATGGTAGTTGACACGGGGCTCGTACTTCTTCAGTACTTTGAGGAGAGCGTTGACGTTTTCACTGGATGTGAAGAACTCCAGGTAGGCCTGTTGGATTTACAACAAGAAGACCATGAGCCAAACCCCTCCCTCTCCTGAACCACTCCACCCAAAACACACTAACAAGACCAACAGTGCCAACTACCTTCTGGAAGACGTAACCTCCTGCTGGTCCCCAGCCCACTACAGGGTCTGTGGAGGGTTTGCCGTTGATGCTGGGCTGGGAATTGATGGTGAGGACTCCTCGTCTGTTCACCTTCTCCAGCTCATCCTTCATTAGGTTGGTCTCTGGGGCCAGAGGCTCATCGTTCCATGGCAAACATATCACCTAGCACAAGAGGAGGAAACCTGGAGTTTTAGATATGACCTGATGACCTTAGTGACCTGATGTCTTGGCCAAAACCCATCTGTCTTCCTCACTTCCAGTCTTCATGCTAAGCTACGCTAACTGTACCCTGACTCCACATACACCATGAACATGCCCTCACTTAGTTTCCGTTTTAAAATCACAATCAACCTGCAAGTCTCATGCTCCGCCCACAACACTCCCAGTTAACCATAAATAGTCAAATCCCTCGAGAGCACATGTTTCTTTCAGTTGAGGTTAAGTGAACAAAGCAGGTGGCAGGTGGGTGACAGTCAAGGTCACCTGTTGGGAATGTCATGTTTGCACAAACAGCAGTGTTTGATTTGTGATGACTCAGCCCTGTTGAAATTCACATACACGTGAACCACTCACACTACATGTACTACAGTGTCTGATTTGAGACAGCAAAAGTGATCACACCTTGTTGCTTTGTCCGATTAAAATCTGTCTTTGTGTGAAATACAGTTGAGGACGAAATTATTAGCCCCCAATGAAAATTTCACTTTTTTGTAAGTGTTTCCTAAGTGCTGTTAAACATCATAGCTTTATTTTGAATGCTTGCATTAATTTACTTTGCACACAAAAATTTAATTATTTCACAAAAACCAAAAACTACCTGGGTCAAAATGATTAGCCCCTCCTGATGCTAATAGTCTGGATAACAGCGAGCAGTTGTTTGTTTTAGTTTTCAACAAGTCTCTGACACATCTCCTGTGAAATCCAAGCCCATTCTTCTTTGGGAAATCTTCAAGCTCCTCCAGATTTGATGGCCTTCTGGCATGGACCTTGGTCTTCAGTCCACCCCAAAGATTTTCAATGGGATTCTATTAGGGCTTTGTGCAGGCCGGTCAATAACATTCACTTTGGTCCTCTGGAGGTAATTCTAGAAGAATGGGCTGGGACTTCACAGGAGATGTGTCTCAATGAGACTTGTTGAAAACTAAAACAAACAACTGCACATCCAGCAAAAGGGATACACAACTGAGTATTAGCATCAGGGGGGCTAATAATTTTGACCCAGGTAGTTTTTGTGAAATAATTCCATTTTTGTGTGCAAAGTAAATTAATGCAAGCATTCAAAATAAAGCTATGATGTTTGTAAGGACTGTGTTAAAAAAAATCTTTGGTCTGTTTAGCAGCACTTATGAAATTTTCACTTTTTTGTAAGTGTTTCCTAAGGGGGGCTAATAATTTCGTCCTCAACTGTATCTTATATGGGTGGCTGCGGCTCAGGAGGTCGAACGGGTCATTTATTAACCGAAAGGTCAGTGGTTCGATTCCCTTGGCTCCTCCAAGCTGTATGTCAAAGTGTCCTTGTGCAAGACATTGAACCCACACTTGCCCCCTGATGTGTGCATTGGGTGTCTGAATGTGTGTGAATGGTTAGCTTTCAAGAGCTGTGTCTAGTACTGTATGAATGTGTGTGTGAAAGGATGACTAGAAAAGTGCTATATAAGTGCAAGTCCATTCACCATTTACCATCCTTAAAGTAAAAAGATTTTAATATCACAGTTTCCAGTGAATGTTTCAATCTCACACAGGACTTCTATAGTTGGTATTTCAGTAAGTCATGATTATGTTGTGTCTGTATCAAGAGACACTGCAGGACACCAGATGTTGCATTGACTCTGTAAATGTTGTGTGCAGTGAGAAGTCGGCAGTTGTGTGTCTGTCTACCTTGTGTCCACTGCGGTTGGGCTGAGCTGTGATGTAGCAGGTGAACACCTCGAACACACTCTCCTCATTCATCAGCTCCTCCCCCCACATCTGCAGCAGAGCATCTTTGGATGACTTGCTCTTCAAGTAGAACAGGTAGTAGTCATTTAACTCGCCAAAAGCCGGAGATGAAGAGTTGCCCCTGAAGAAGACAACCAATTTCACATTTATTCACTGATACCGAAACCACTATTTCAGTTTTGTCACTTAAAATCTGTCAAGGTTGTGATGGAGCTTGCCATCTGCCGTTGGGGAACTCATCCCAGTCCTGGGTTCTGTAGATGTAACTCTTGGGTCTGGAGGCCCAGAAGATCGGTCGAACGTCCTCTACCTTTCGTTTGGGATGGGCACTGACAGCCCAGGGAAGAGGCCGCCTGGCAGGAAACAAAGAAAATCTAAATCACAGCCAGAGAGCAGGAACCCTCTCCACCCAACCAGATTAACCCACTGAGCTCTTTGGCTCTGTTCAAACCTGTTTGACTGACTTGATAATAAAATCTGTCTCTGTGCAGATGTGAACAAGACACCTTTGTCTGAGGGGTGTTCTCTCTTCCCTAAGAGTCGACGACTGTTTCTGACTTTTGCTGAAACTGTGCTGTGAGCAAACGGACGGGTCACTGACCTGGGGTCTTCTGTCCATAGCCCCAGCTGTCGGAGCACCTCCATGGTGGCCACTTCTCGATTCAGAGTGTAGAAGTGGAGGCCTGGTACCTTCCCACTGTCCAACAGCACACGGCACATCTCCACTGCCTGGTGGATGCCATAGTTACGGATAGCAGCATCATTGTCTTTGATGGGCTCAATGACTCTGGTGATCTCCTCAGGTACCTCCAGCTTGGACAGCTTGACAAGCTGACGCAGGGACTGGTAACCCTGGAAAGAAACAAGTTCAAGTGAAGTTAAATCCTGATTTATTTGTTCACTTGTTTGTTGTTCTTTACCTGGATGGGGAAGATTCCAGGTAGGATGGGACATGTGATGCCAATTGCCCGGCAGTCGTCCAGGAACTTGAGGAATGTGTCCGCCCTGAAGAACAGTTGGGTGATGACAAAATCTGCTCCCGCATTCACCTTATCCTTAAGGTGTCTTAGATCCTGCTCATAGCTCTCTGCCTCAGGGTGACCTGTGGGGTAACCTGGATACAGCAGCACATTGCAATTATTTTAAAACAACAAAAGTGAAGCTTGTGTTGTTTAAGGCTTCACTTGAACTGTCTACCAGTGATCTGGAGGTTGAACACATACCAGCGACACAGATGTCAAAGTAGTCATCAAACTCAGATCGAATGTGTTTAACAAGGTCGATGGCATAGTTGAAGCCTTCCTCTTCCTCCTCCCAGTCTGCCCCCACTGGATCTGTGGAGACATCACAAAACCACACTCAGCTGGCAGAAAGATGTTAGGAGGACTTATACAACTGAAGAAATCCAAAGTGATGTTGAATCATTTCTGATAAAGGACTGAGCACTTTGGTTCAGCTGTCAAAGTGCAGCATCAATGTTCAGTTTTGGCCAATACACAGGTTCAGGAAACAGGGTGGAATGGGATCATCTCCTACAGGCTCTTACCTCCTCTGAGAGCCATAATGTTCTTGAGGCCCAGGTGCTTTGCTTTGGCCAGGTAGCCAGTGATCTTGTCTTTGGTCTGGTTGCAGCAGGTCAGGTGGAGGATGCTCTCCAGGCCGCAATAGTTAACCGCTGTGCTGGCAATCATCATGGATGAGGTTTCCTTGTCTGAACCCGGGTCCCCTGCTGGGTGCCAGGTAATATCAATGAACAGGGGCCCTCCGGAGCCCATGCGGTCAAATCTGAGGGACAGGGGTGTGGAGAAAGAAAGGGTTAGGGAATGAGGACAATTTCGGATTAGTGATACTGATGGTTTCTGTACTTTCAGGGAGCTTCTTTTCTACAAGTTTAGCTAAATGTAAATAAATTACTGTAACATTAGAGCACACTAAACTGTCAGATGATTTGCTCCAGAGATTACAAGCCTCTTGGAACTACTAGTCCGCCATTCTCTTAAGCACTTCACCCTGTTCTTGTGGCCCACTTTAGTACAGGCATTGTTGTTTCTATACATCATGTTTCCTGCATGAAATATTCCATTCAGGCCCGGTTTGATTCAACATGCCTTGAGATGAGGTTGACAGCTCCACTGGCTGTGCGGGGAGGAAAGAATTCCAGTGAGAACCAGCGGTCTCCAGACTCCATCCTCCTCCGCATTTTGTCCCGCAGCCTGTCTGTCCGGTCTGCATCCAGCACTGGTGTGGAACACCGGGAACTCTCCTTGGAGCTCTCCCCGCCACTGTTGCTGGCTCCACTGGAGTCGCTCTTGCATGAATGCCAGCTACCATCCCCTCGCTGCACCTGGTTCACCATGACAGTAGATTAAACTGAGACAAAAAGGAGACAAAACTTAGATGAATCAGACTCTGCCAATAGGACATTTTGTAAACTATTGTTGTCAGCATATGTTACAACTCTGATAGTGGCCAGTGGCTGCACACCCTCCACCACTCACGCAGTCAGTCTACATCATCTTACTGCACCAGATCTCCAAACAGAAGGTAAAGGTGATGCCATTGAGTACCTAAGATCCTTAATATTAATCTTGTCTGTATACAACATCTTTTGCACGTCTGCCCATCCTGGGTGATGGCTCCAAACAATTGTCATTATAACAGCAAAATAGTAATTCACCATTGGTTGACCTCCAATATTGTCCCGTAGTGTTTCTTGTTTTGATAAACTAGCCTACAATAGAGATAATTAAATAATACAGTTAGGTTAAATGTGTAATCAGAAAACAGTAACTGTCACCTCACGGTTCACTGTTTACAAACTCAGATTAAAACACTTCCAGGAACATAATCCTGAAATACTTATTTTGTAACATCAATTAGAGGGGTCTACATACATACAAACATACATACAACAGCCTAGGACAAGACATATATGTATTACTGCTGCATTACAAGCTTTATTCGTGTAACAGTTCTCCTGTTCACTGCTGTACTGTATATTAACTGTGAAGTTGTGTCTCTTTAAACATGCTGCCTTTGTTTACACTGACCCAAACACGCCGACACATGCCAGTTTACAGACTGAAAACAGCGAACCTCCATCCCGTGGTTGTAACTCTTTAACAAAACTATAGACAGGAAGAAAGACAAAACATTTACCGGGAGGTGTTAGAGGGTCCAGGGAAACCCTGGATTCGTGCGTGTCTCTGTCAGCTGAGAGCAGCTAGCTAGGTGTCTACGAGCCACGTTAGCCCTTTAGACTTAAGCGAGAAACGCAGAGCCGCCTTCGGTCACCCCAGGCACGTGCAAGCAGAAAGTAGAGCACACACCGGTTCTCCCACCTGGTCCGGTCGGTTCTCTTCGTCCCGCGAGTGCCATACACTGGGTCTTCTTCTTCTTCTTATGAGTTTCCTGCAGACTGAACGCTATCTAGCGGAATGCTGCCCTCCACAGCTCATGACAAGCTAGTAATTATATTTTCAAATAATCCAGTAGAGTGGAGATACTTCAACACTGCCCTCCCAACAGAATCAGAATTTTCCTCTGTTCCAAAGATAGATTGTTAATTAAACACAGAAAGACCCAGATCTGACAGGTCTTTAAACAACAGCTGCCTATGACATGAATACAGAAAAGCAGCACAGGGCGCTTTCACGTGTTTGGTCCGGACTTTCGGACATTTCAGTTTCCATGTGTGAAAGGTCCGCACCAAAGGACCAAAATTTGGTGGTCTCGGTCCGGACCAAACGAACCAAGGTTCGGGCCTTTTGCATTTGAAAACAACTTCTTGTGTGGTTCGAACCTTCGTATCAATGACAGGAAGTTGATTTATTCTTCGGCTCTGGATTTACGGTACAGGAAGTTACGTCACGCCAAACGACTGACAACAAAACTAGCGTAGAAGTGTAAACAGAGATGTTAAATGACAAAATGAGCCGCGGGAGTACGTGGGTAGATGAGGAGATAAGATGCTTAATTGAAATCTGGCGGACGACTTCATTAAGAGCCAGCTGGAGAAAACGCATAAAAATAATGAGACAAAGCTGTTGCTGCTGTTAGCAATACACCAGCAAAGCTATAATAACGGGGATAAGATGGGTCGCGCGATTCCTTCTGTAAACAGGAAGTAACACTGATGACAGATGCCGGCCGGCTTAACAGCCTAACCAAAACTAAATGAGCTGCGGAAGTACACAGGGAGATGATGCGTCAAGTAGATTTGTCTTGTAAAGTCCGTTATTCCATTTGCAGTGTGAAACCAAAACCAACCAGACTAAATTTACACAATGTAACGAAACATGGACCGTGGTGCGGACTTTCAGGTGTAAAAGCGCCCTAACTCCCCATATTCACACTTTTGAACAGCTTGTCAGACAGCAGTGCCCCGATCTGAGTCTAGTTAAATCGACATCATCTCTTTGCCCGGTCATACTCCGAGTAAAATAATGCCTTCCTTTATGCTCTTTTGACCATTCATTCTGTCTCTGGACCTCCAACTTTATATGCTGGAACACTCACCTTTATCCAGTGTTGGGAAAGTTCACTTTCTACATGAACTTGTTCAAAGTTAAGTTCACAAATTTAAAAATGAACTAGTTCAGTTCATAGTTCATAACTCAGAATTTTGAACTAAGTTCAAGGTTCCAAAAATGAACTAGTTCATAGGTCTTTTTTTTTCAATACATTGCTGCCAGCTATTATTTTTCAAAATTTGTCTATTGCCACAGCCTATATAGAACCACAGACAGTAGTTATTTTATCAGTTTTAACACTGAAACTTTGTGTCAGATTTCATCTTCGTATCCAACCATTTTTTCCGTCCTGCTACCGATGTCCATACTTGTGCTGTGGGCATCGGCTGCTACTCTACCGATACCGATTTCCCTGAACTTTCCCCTTAACTGTCGAATCGGAAGCTGACTTCAGCGTTGTTGTACCTAGACTTCTCAAATCTGAACTAGATTATACTAGAGAGGTTTAGACATTCATTACAACACTGTTTCTGATTTGTAAATCCTTTGCTTGGTGAAATGTGCCTTTATTGCATTTTCACAAATAAGGTTTCACAAACCAGAGACTGTTTTTATGAATCTTCAGGGTCTGTAGACTAATCCAGTCCAGATTTGAGAGGTCTAGGTACACTGGTTTTTGATCTGGACCTAATCTAATATGGTTTATATGTTGAAAAAACGGTCAAATGTGCCTTTATTGCATTTTCACAAATAGAGTAAAGGTTTCACAAATCAGAAACTTTGTTTTTATGAATCTTCAGGGTCTGTAGATGAATCCAGTCCAGATTTGCAAAGTCTAGGTACAGTGGTTTTTGATCTGGACCTGGACTAATGAGGTCTAGGTATAAAACAAAAACGGTGAAATCTCCCCTTAAGCATTTTCACAAATAAAATAAAAGCTTCACAAATACAATAGTGGGTGTCAGGCAAAGTTAATATCTTACCTAAAATGTCTAAAATGTTTTCACATCAAGAAGTGTCACAAAAAACAATCAGTGGACAAACAGTGGCACTGCACGTTAAGTAAATTTCCCCTTAACTGCCGACTCGGAGCTGACAAATCGGAAGCTAACTTCAGCGTCGTGTTTAAACCTTATGGGCTTGTTAAGGAGTTGTAACACTGATTTTAATTTTGATCCTTATTCATATATTCTATTTAACTTTACACAATGATAACGGGTTCATTATATGTTTATTATTTGATTGATTTGATATAGTTGATTTCTGTCACATAATAATGCGACAAAACATAGGCCTGCTTTCTACCAGTTGTTTCATACGATACAATATTTGGTCATATTAAATGTTAAATCCTAACGGAAGCAAATCTTATTTTCGACTATAGCTCTGTGTGTAAACTAGAGTGCCTTGAGACCACACGCACAAACCCCACGCAATTTTGATGTTTTTGAAAATCGTCCGCCTTTGGCGTCACGTAAGGATAAGATGCTCGTGCTGCTTTTACACATATCCTAATGGGAACTCTAATATGACGCCTGTGCATCGCTAGGGCTCTTGTTTTCTGTAAATTATCGGATGTTGTACCAACTACTGTGTTTCTACAAGTTCCCCCAGAGGGTTCAGTCCTTGGGAAAAAAAAGTGGCCGGGTTTCCTTACGGGCACTGAACGCAGCATGACACAACAACGAAAATGGCGTGTTGTGGAAACTGCTTTTGTTGCCAATGTTGCTGCAGAGAGGGAGAGACACGGACACCAGAAGAATTGGTGAGTAAACATGTCGTAACTGGTTAAAGCGGGACTCTATTGATTATGTAATGGTAATTTTATAAATAGAATAACTGTAGTCTCCTCAGTGCGATATATCCTGGCTCCCTTACTCCACCCTGCTCCACTGACCGCCCCATTGTCTTATAGCGTTCACAATCACAACGTAATGAACCTACACCCAGTAATACTTAACAATACAGACAATAGTGAGTCTCCACACAGTGTAACCTTGACGAAAAGAGCAGCAGTCGCTGTTTTTCCTGTGTTTATGAAGAGGAGGCCCTCGGACCAAACTCCGTTTAAAATCTATCAATTTAACGGGTCCCTCCGTTATATTGCTCAGTCCACTGTGTTTAGCTAACTGATATTTTGCCCTCTTCACCAACAACTTTCATATCTGCTTACCGCATCCATAACCCAGCATGTCGGTAAACTATATGACAGTGCTCTCTGTTTTTTTTTTTTTTTACATTTACTAAATAAGACAAATGTAAATGTACTGGATTCTGGGTGGAGTGTGGTGTGTCCCTTTGACCTTACAAACATTGACACACACTGCTATAATAACCAGTTGCAATCAGAGGAGTACTAGGTAGTGAGAAACATCTGGCCCATACTAGAGCCAGGTTTGGTTGTTTTTTCTTCAGTGGGATACTCCACTCCACCAGCCAAGGTGCCACCACCACCATTGCAATACATCATGGAAGTATGTCCTAAATATGTCTCTGGTCATGCTCACCCACCTATGCAGTGAGCTGTTAGCAGAGGAGACTCTGAAGGGCCTAACATCAGCAGCAACGTTGACATGTCCTTGAAGTCAGTGTTGTGACTGTGCGGTCAGAGATGTCAGAGGTGATGCATTGCAGGATAGTTGTTCTGTGCACATGCCTCACTATGGACTCCTACCAAAAACTCCACAAATTGTCCCGACAATGAAGCAAAAGAGGGGATTTTGACCTTGGTGTCAGGTGTAGTAATATTATATTATGCTCTTTTTTTCAGACAATCCTTGGGGAAATCCAGGATGAAGAAGATGAGATCCTGCCGAGGAAAGACTATGAGGTGAAAATTTTTGAAACACCATCATTACCTCTAGGAGAAGACTGTCCAGCCTGTGTTGGTTCATGTCAGATCCAGGTAATATGTAGTTATACAGTCTTTGTTTCTTTAAACAGAGCTTGGATTATGACCGCTGCATCAATGAGCCCTATGTGGAAGTTCTGGAGGGGTTGGACAACAGGGTAAGACAAGTGTAATATTGTTTTAGTGTAACACATTATAAGAATGCGATTTGTTTGTTGTTAAAATTCAAATGGGATAAACTTTCTCAAAGAGCAAAACAGTGACACAGGCTTGATGCTCCATGTGTTACAATTAGGGGTGTATCAGTATTTCTAATCGTCCCGTGCCATCACGGCATGGGTGTCACGGTTCGGTGTACACAGTCATACGATGAATACATCTGAGTGAGTATTAAAAAAAAAAAAAGTTGTGTCCTCGCTCCAATCCAAGTGGCGGTAACAAGCCTAATTGAGAGGATGGACAATGTTTAGTTTTTTTTCCTTATAAAACATACACAGCTGCTACAGCTGTGCAGCGCCGCTCAGATGGCGGTTAGATCTTCACATCTTCAGCTCTTTTTACACAAAGTGCAGCCAGACACCAGGGTAAAGAGAGGAACAGCAGAGGCTCCTCTGACCGCTGGGCTCAGCTGCAGGAGAGCTCAGCGCTGGCCTTTTTTTTATTTTAGCGACTGTCAGGTACGCAAAGGCGCTTGGTGACACACGTTTGGTTTTGGTAGCCTTATAATTATGCTTTTACATATATATAGCAAGGGTCTTGCTTTAGAGAGTGTCGCCATCTTGCGTCACCATGTTTGTACGGCAGCCTGAATGGAAAATCCAGACAGCCAGAGAGGGCGTTTGGCGAGTTCCTCTCGCGCTGCTCCGAGGGCTGCCATCCTCCCCTCCTCCTTTCTCTCTGGGTAGCTGAGACACTTGTTCCTCGCCTGGCCCTTCCTTCACCTCTACCTCTTCCTCTACCCCTCGTCTTCCTCCTCTCCCTGTCTCCTGTGGAAGAACACTCTGCGAACGCATATTATAATATCTGTATCCTACCAACCTATTTGCCAAACTGTGCCATGACTTTATAATATAAAACGTGTTATTCTTAGCATTACTGTGCTAATGTTTGCTCCTGTTACCGAAACAATTAGGAATAAAACACTCTAACCTCTCACTGAGTAAGGGATAATATAGAGTGAGCTGGTCATTATGGAGAAAAAATCCCAGACTGGATGAATGGACAGGATGAATGGAACCCGCACACGAAGCATTATTACATTATCCCGCCTATCACAAGGCTTACAAGTGAAACAAATGATTTGAGACACAATGTTGATCAAAATACGACTTTTATAGATTTATAAATTGAGTCAGTTAGCGTATAAATCTGTCCATCGTATAAGTCCAGTGACTTTTCCTCCGTTTTGCTAAGGGTTAGGGTTAGGGTTGTATCATCATACACACCTTATGATGTGTGTGTTGTGTAGTTTCATCTGTCATACACAAGAGATTGCGGGTTACAGGGTGTGTTTGTGTAGTGGTGCCGAGACGAGAGCTGGACACCGGGTCAGAGGCTCTGATGTTATAAGGTTGGTGTTCAGCCAAGAGACGCAGGTGAAGACAGAGAGGCTCCATTCTCCCTCTAACAAGTCACAAGTCATTCACAGTTACTCTGAAGCTGTTTAATCAAGGTAAAAATTACCCACAAGGCAAATATCCTGCATAATTCATCTTAAACCTCTTTTCCGCTGTGTTCCTCTGATCAGAGCGGCGTCCCTAGCAACAGTGTGTTATACTTAACAAGTCTGTTATACAGAAATAACAAACCGTAGAATGCAGCGACTGACCAAACAGAACGCAGCATTCAATAGAGCCGTGTAATAATAACATATTGTATGATGGTTTAGATCTTCACCTCATGGCTCGATGCTCCTGAAATACTCCCAGTCGTCCCATTCGTGGACAACGCCATTTCTGCACAAGTTGTTTTCCTCCTTGGAGGCCACCGTCTCTTTGTTGTTCTTAAGAAATTTCTTAAAAAAAAAAAGTTAGGCTGTTAGAGCCATTTTTTTGGTTTGTGTTTATTTTTTATGTAATACCTCTGGGCCACAGTAGGTGGCACTCTGTACTGTTAGGTGCAGGAAAATGTTAAATAGAAGAACAGGTAATTACTCTGCAGGTGTGCTGCGTGGAAGCACACAGTTTTTGACCGTCGTGGTTTTGTGATAATTGTGTTGTGGCAAATGTGAGCTTTTTTTGTTTGATTTTGTAAGTTATCGATTCAGCGGAAGTGTGTGCACAGTTCAGCTGAGGTCGTAAGAGTTAAGAACGTAAGACTATGAATAAATGTTTGGTGACTGTATATGATGTGGTTCATTCATTGGACCCGCCACGGAAGACAAGACGTCAACAACTACTACAAGTACTGGTACAGGAGTCCCTCAGTGGCATAGGTTTGTTTTGTTGTTTTGTTTTGGTAAGCCCAAGTCACTATAGTCAGATTCATGAAGGTGTTCTTGGACTGCAGAAATGTTCGCAGCTGTGTTCTTAAATAGGTGAATGCCATCTCCTCGTAAATTGAGAGTGTGTGCCAGGTGATCCTAGTTAACATAGGATTAGCACAGGTGAACACCCAATCAGTTCCCGTAAAACAGCATGAGACTGCGTAGAGAAGGTGGGTTGAGAAGGAAAGTTAAAATGCCCAAATGAAAATCTGCAGAGGGAGCAAGGGACTCCAAACTTAAAAAGAACTTTAGTAGTGCTGAAGTGGAGCTTCTGCTGCAGGAAGTCAACAAAAAACCGGCTGTTATACTTAGGAGCGTCAGCAGTGGATGCAACGTAACAGAAAATAAAGATATATGGGATGCTGTGAGCCATTTATTGAATGTTATATCTGGAAAAGAGTGCACAGCTGTCGAAGTAAAGAAGAAATGGTTTGGTCTCAAATCTGAGGTTAATAAAAGTACTGCCAAACAAAAGAAAGAGAGATGCAGAGCACTGGAGGGGACAGGCCTGTCCAGACTGATCTGAGCTGGACCAGTGCATCTGGATCATCATCAGAGAGACCACACTCTCAGGTGTGCTGTCACAAATATCATCATATTATCAAATACCATATGGATGGCGTGGCGAGTCCCAATAAACATAATTGATGTGAATTTAGTATCCTTACTGGTTTTCAAGAGACTGCAGTGCTTCGTAAAATAATTTTAAAAATATCATAAATTATAAAAAAAACTATTTTAATTCAAATTATATAATATCATACAACAGCAGAACAGAAGAAAACGTGTAAAATGTGCGTAAGTGTGCTCCTAAGTGTGTGTAGAATTTGTTCTTAGCTAAGAACAAATCCTGGATAAGAAAACATTTCCTAATGCTACAATCTTCGTGAAAACTGCATAAGTGGGACTTACGAACAAATTTGTTCTTAAGATTTAAGGTTCATGAATGAGGCCCGTTGTTCTCATTTAAATAGAGATTGAAATGGTTTTTACTCTGAGTTTGTGATGTTTTATGTGAAATATTTTTGTGTCGCCAACAGAAAGCCAAAAAGTATGAAGCAGTGCGGTGGATTATGGTGTTTGCCATTGGCATCACAGTGGGTTTGGTAGGTGGATTTGGAATATTGAGGTTTTCTTCTCTAGACTCAGACTTGTTACTGCAGACTGTAGAACATAACCCTCTTGTTTCTCTCAGGTGGGCCTGTTTGTGGATTTCTTTGTGCGCCTCTTCACCAAAGTGAAGTTCACTGTGGTCGGTGACTGTATCCTTTAATAGGTCTGAAGTTGCTGCATTTAAAGTGGAATGGATTGATTTTTCTTATCGTAACTAATTAGTTAGCCATCTTGGTGTTCATAATATACATATCATTTTTATGTTTGTATGGCGCATTTCTCCACGTTAGAGCCTATGACGACTCTAACGGACAACATCTGCTTGTCACAGCTGGATCACTCATCTCAGTTTCTTATTGAGATAATGAGATAATGCCCTGCTCCATCTTGTTCCACCTTATCTGAACAACCTCCAGCTGTGGAGAAGTGCAGTGACAAAGGCTGCCTCCCTCTCTCTCTGCTGGAGCTCTTGTCGTTCAACATGACCTTTGTCTTCATCGCCAGTGTGTTTGTCCTTGTTGAGGTAAGGCAGCTCAGACATAGGACAGTACACATCCCCTGTGGGATCATGTGAGGTTGTTGACATGCTGTATTCTTTTGCCCTCTTCTCCAGCCAGTTGCTGCAGGCTCAGGAATCCCCGAAATTAAGAGTTACTTGAACGGTGTGAAGATTCCTGGAATTGTCCGGCTGCGAACGTTTCTGTGTAAGGCCACAGGAGTCCTGTTCAGTGTGGCTGGAGGTAAAGTGTGACACAGGGCTGTGTGGTGTAGTGTGTGTCTATGCAAATGTAGCCCAGGCTCTAAAATGACATCCCTTTAAAGGGGTTTAAGCTAAGCTAACGCTAACCGTATTTAATGAGCAGCAGCTTCAGTGTTGAAGCGGGCTGAAAACACATCTGAATCATTTCACACCAACTCACCTGCAGACGAACCCGACAAACCCACAGCATCACGCCTGCACCAGAAACGTTACAGTACTGGCTGACTGTTAGTTAGCATTAGCAACGTTACAGTACCTGCTGACTGTTAGTTAGCATTAGCAACGTTACAGTACCTGCTGACTGTTAGTTAGCATTAGCAACGTTACAGTACCTGCTGACTGTTAGTTAGCATCAGCAACGTTACAGTACCTGCTGACTGTTAGTTAGCATTAGCAACGTTACAGTACCGGCTGACCGTTAGTTAGCATTAGCAATGTTACAGTACCGGCTGACCGTTAGTTA
>OMNW01034359.1:0-13982 GCA_900303245.1 Selene dorsalis
GAGGGAGGGAGGGGGGAGGGGGGGGGAGAGGGAGAGAGGGAGAGAGGGAGAGAGGGAGCTGGAGCATTTCATTATTCAGCAGTATTTAGGTGTGTGAGTTCATGTGTGTGTGTTCATGTATATGTATTTGTGTGTGTAATGGGGAGGCAGAGGGAGATTTCCAGAGATTATCTAATAGATATTACAAAATGTTTTTGTTTTCAGGAAACAGACAGAGGGGCTGAAATGATTGTAAGGCTGAAATGTTGAGGTTGTAGGGTGTGGTCCGCTGGGAGTAATGTGATGAAAAGGATCAAACAATAAGCTGTTGAAAAGCCTTTGGCAACTCTTAGATGTAAATTAACAAGACTAACACTCACACCATACTAATGGCTCCAAGGGGTACTTAGACACATAGGTGTGTTAACTTAGACACTACCTTTAACATGTTCACAATGCTAACATACTGATGTTTCCCAAGCATAATGTTCACCATTATAGTGAGCTAACTATTGCTAATCAGAACTTACCACAAATGATGACCAAGGTTGAAGAAAATGTCATCAGGTTTTACTCATAACCCAGAGAACTGGATAAATCAAAATGTTGACCATTTAGCTAACAGCTAAAAGCTAAAAGCCTTTTCCTTGAATCAGTCTAATCCATCACATGTGTTTGTGATGTCTGAGGGCTTTTTTCACAGCAAACATGTCCACAGGTGTTCGCAAGACACAGGACGGGTGTTACTAATTACATCTTAACGACGGTTGGGCTCCTTGTAGAACTCCAACTGCACATTAGCAGAGTTCTCAAAGTGAAACTCCTCAGTGGAAGACAGCCATTATTAAAAGTTCACTGTTGAGTTATTGACCTCTAGTACCACTGTGGAGCACTTTTTTAACAATGGGGTCCCTGAAGAGGAAGAAGACTGCAGTAATTATGGATGTAAGCAATGCTGGATTTAAAATACTTTAAAAAAAAAATCAACCTTCCACATGTTTTATGAGGAAGGAAATAGGTTCATCACTTCTGTTGGACCTCAAGGATCCACATCATGTCTTTTGGTGACTAACAGTTTGTTTACGCTTGAAAATGTCAAGCAGTCTCCTTTTTAAAAGGTCTATTGTGTCTCCCATGTTAATTTAATCCTGGCATGCCCAGACATCAGTATATGACTGTGCTCTATCAGTGCCTGGCTGACCTGATGTTCTCATACATTTTTCAAGTATTTTGTGTTTCCATCAACTGAGGTAACAAGTTAATGTTTACACAAACTTAAATTTAGCATAAATCTGTCCATTTTTCGTCTATTCATAGTCGAGTTGTTAAGTTTTTGTTAACCTGTCCACAAAAAAAAAAAGGACCACATGAATTAATGACCACTGACCCTCAGCCCTGACCTATGTGACAATGAAGCAATTGAAACCCCTTGTGCTGTCCCACCTCAAAGCTCAAAGCTATCACCACAACATTCCTGGACCCCAGCAGTTTGCCTATAGAGCCTGTGATGTGTGAATTTATGGAGGTTGGGGCAGATCCAGATAATAATCCGGATCTGGCGGAGGAAAGTGCAGGATTGTTTGGCCTTGCTGGATGTGCTTCACTGAATGCCATTCTGGTTGTTTGTGTGTTTAATTATCAGCAGGATTACACAAAAATTGGTGAAACCATCTGCAACAATCTTGGTGCAGGGATGGGGCATGGGTAAGGGATGAGGCCATTACATTTTGATGGAGATCAAGCTGATCGTGGAACTTATTTCATCACACCAATGTCACACCAAGGAAACAATGTATGAATCATATGACTTAAGATGTTTTATGACAAATAAATTATTTAAAGTTATTAGACAGTCAGTGTTTATGCATTTTTCTGAGTGCCATTCAAGTTCCATCTGTGCTGTGTTGACATCTTCAGATCTAATGAATATGCATATACAAACTGAAGTGATCAAACTTAAAGATTTTAATGTTAGCCTATATACTGTAGACTGCATCATCTGACTATATGTAACAATAAGCCTCCCCAATGCTTACCTGACACCTATATGATTCCCTCCTGAGGTTTCTGAATGCCTGTAATGTTTCCATCACACAGCAGTTTCACTGAGCTGACAGCTGAATGCTGCGTTAGTTGGAATTACACTGAAAAGAAGTTCAGCATACTTCACCTTGTGTGTGTGTGATTACAGCCAAAACATGACTAAAGTCTGCCACGGTTTCCACAGTTTAGTGCATCGGTGTTGTTCAGAGACCTCATTAGCTCTGGCTTCTCAGTAGGGACAGTCAGCTGGGATACCCCCATCAAAGCAGCCTGTGTGTTCAGTCCTGCTCTGGAGATGCCACATCTCTTTGTCACTCCACTCTAATCAGGAGCTAACACTTTCTACCAGGCCTGAATGCATCAGTAGTGAAGGGTAGAGTGGATACAGCTCTTCTCTATGGGCATTCATTCATTCATTTAATGCAAAGCCAACTAGTGCACTGCTGTGACAGTAAAAAATAAATAAAAATGTTACATCACTAATCAAATCCTGTGTTTATCAGCAGACTGAGCTTCCTATCAGTGCATGAAGGACATCCTTGATATGGATGTGAGTGAAAGTATTGCTGGATGTTCCAAGATTAGCGTATAGAATTAAACAGGATTTCATCGTGTCAGTGTGCGCTACCAATGTACACACACACACACACACACACAGTAATACACACTCTCTGTTAGCATGGCACCATGTGTCCCTCTGCAAATCTAAAATAAGCACAGCAACCAGAAGCCCACAGCAGAAAACACATGTTGCATTGCCACAGCAACATTTACAGCTTGGTTTGACTTTGAACATAAATATTTGAATCTATTGTAATTAAAAATACAGTATTTTCCTTTGCTGCTATCTGCAGGTTCACCTCTTGCCCTGTGAGTGCCAACAATAATTAATGAAACAGTGAGTAATAAGGCCAGAGAGCAGGAGGAGCAGAAGGAGGAGGAACAAGCGTTGACCCTTTCATGATCTGTAACCTTGTGGCACTTCACCCCGGGCGACTGACAGTTGGCATGATTAAATCTTTGACCCTTTATCTGTCGTAGCTGGTCCACCAATGATCCTGCTGAACTGTATGTACAATGTGTGCGTGCGCTCTTGTAGTTTTATCCTTTCCAGGACTAAAACCTTCACATGGACAAGGCTGTGGAAAATGTGAAAATTTCACGACCAGCTACCGAATAGGAAGTGAAGATGAAGGTGAGGTGGGGGTGTTTGGATTTAGAGTAAAAATGATGTTTACAAATGATTTAAATGTTTTCTACATTTAGGCTTTGTTTAAATTTAAGGCAAGTACTATGGTTTCAGAAAAAAAGGGGATGATAAATAGAGTCAAACTTTTGCAAATGCTCACCAAAATACCAGACTGAACACAACCAAAAACCACAAAATCAAGACATGGTTGTTCTCAGTGTCTCTACTGAAAAGTTCAGATAACCACAACATATACTGTCACATCAGTGCTTGAGAGATGAGTCATTCATTGACTTACTCAGCAGGCATTGATATTACTTGCTGTAGGTGTTACCACAGTTTCTATGAGATTTCTAACACCTAAACTCCTCCATGTTTATTTATTATACTGTCAAACCTAATTCATGCAAAGATGATTTAAACGTTAAAAGAGAAGAAACCAGTGAAAAAAAGACCTTACCCAGAAAAGAAGTATACATATGCATGGTACACACTAGAATGTTGAAAGATTTCCTTTAAGTGAATCACACAGAGCCTCCGCAGACAGCTTGCCATCTCCCATGTGGGCTGGCATGTAATGTGTGCGGTTTTCAGAACCAGACGGCTATGGCACTGCGCTAACATGAACAACATGAACAACATGAAACGTTCACTCACAAGTTTGCAGAAACACACACACACACATGCAAATACCCATTTGTTTGGAGCACATTTGCCAATGTTCAATTAAAAATTCCTCTGATAAAAGATTCAAATGGCTGCCATTGTGAGTAATGAGCTCCTGTTTAAGTGAAGAGGCGTTTACTGCACCGTCGATGAAGACAGATGAGAAAGACTGTCCCCTTAGGCTGGATCTAGCATTCGTGCCTCAGTGGCACTAATGCAAATGCCTGCATAAGACAGGTACAGCCACAGTGATCTATACTGCCTCCATGACTCTTGCAGGTCTGTTCAGTCTGGACAGTTTTCATGGTTAACTACCATTAGGTGTTTCTGTCAGATGAAAGCACATCTATGAAAACCAGTGTCTCAGGAAAGGTATGATTTAGTTTTAGGTTGTGCCAAGATCCAGAATGAAGAGCAGCCAAAAATGTTATTGCTGTATCATTTTCCTCTGTACTGAAATAACTGAATATTCAATTAGTTGATTAAGAGAATTTAATCAGCAAATAAACATAATAAACCATCATTCATCAAGTAAAAAACAAACAAACATTATTCAAGCTGCTGCTTCTCATGTTATTCATATCAAGATGTAAATGTGGGTTTATCAAAAACAAATAAAATCCAATCTTGACAACTAACTATCATTTACATTACTAGAACTGAAGCAAGCTAAAGAGGTTAACAAAAGAAGACAAGAACTAAAAACAGGGGAGCCTCAGCTGCAAGTGCTGAGCACAGGCGCCTCAGTGTTCAGCACCATGGAGAGTTCCCCTGGGATGGCACAACAGCAGCATATGGTGAATATACGCTCTGCATTAACTATGTTTGTTGCTGCTGACTTCCCTCTGTAAATTCAGTGCACAGAAACATCTTGATGAAATGAGGTTCACATGCTACAGTATTTTTTTCTGCAACGACTAATTAACACAGGAGGCTTTCCCCCATCCTATTCTCAGTGTTCAGTCTTCTGATCTTTTGTAGTTGGGAAAGCTCTGTGTATAATCTCTGGCGAGCAGGGGTAACCTCATTACTCTCTCACTCTCTCTTTCTCTCCCTCTCTCTGTCTTTCTCACTCTTTCATCCCTTGTTGTGTTGAATATGCATGATGCCTAATGATGGGTAATAATCCTGCCAATGGCTGAGGAAAAAAAATGCTAACGTTTTCCACCATGGGGCGAGTCTATGCAAACAGCAGATATCCAATGGAGATATCAAACATAGACAGACATGCAAAGGGCTAAGACTTGCTCTAGGATTGGATTTAAAGGAGCCTCCATTCTTTTGAGGTTAACTTCACATCTAATTATGACACTGTATGCTAATCCACTAAAAAAATATGCAGGCACACAGGGTGATACAACTCAACTGAGCTACATTATAATAAAACTTGTAGCCACACAAGAGAAAAAGCACTTGACTTTTCTGGGGAGTAGCTGCACTCAGAAACAAACAGTACATCACACCTAACTGTGGCACTTCTTGTAGTTGCACAGCTACTTTGTTGCCTCTCAAAATGTCAGGTGCTCCCTGAGATCTATGTATTGTCCAGAGACACTTTTTTCTTGTTATTATGTGTTTGTTTCTTGCAGCTGAGCTGCAGCAAAAAGAAAGGTCATTAATGAGACTGAAGGAAAGACCACCCCCAAGTGTTAGCACACCACTGTGCTGTCAGGTTCTTTAAGAGAGGATTCCCTTCTGTTACTCAACATCCCAGCATGTGCACATAGTATAGCATGTAGCATATGACCACACTGCACATAGTGCTGGCCCAGACACAGAGTAATCTAGTCCAGCACAGCAAGCCCTTGTGATTTCAAATCATTTGAAATGGCAGAGTAAGTTATATAACCCCTCCAGCTTAAGTCTGTGAGCTCAGGCACAGATGCTTGCACTCCACTAATACTGTACTCGTCTGCCGCCTGCAAGTGTATATCTGTGTGCATGTGTGTGTTTGTGAGCATGCGTGTGTATGCACAGCAGCATGCAGACTGACTGCTGAATCACAGATTTACAGGAAAAACAAGTGTAACATCCCGAGGTCAACAAGTAAATCCCTCAACACACGCACGCACACACACTCAGAGACAAGGGGAGAGGACAAAAGTAATACCACACAGGGCAGAGAAGAAAGGGTTAAAGAGTGAGGTAAAAGAAACGTGATAGTGAACGAGCATATGATCACGACAGAGATACGTAGAAGCAGTGAGGCCTAGATATGAATGCAAATGACAAAGAAGGGAGAATGGGCAAAATGAAAAATGGGATGGAGGCAGGATTTACCGTCTAAGCTCCTCAGCTCTGCAGCATTTTGTACCGAGTATAAGACCTCAGCAAGTCGTCCTCTATTAGGCATATTAAACATCATGCAGCAGTGGCAGAGGGGGTAACCTCGTCTGAATTCCACTTGCTCTCCCTCTTTCTCTCTCTTTTTTCCTTCACATTCCCTCCATCTCCTCACCAAGACCCATGAGCTTCAGCATGCTGCAGAATCAGAAATGAAGCTGCCACTATCACCAGGGTCTGACCTCTCTGAGCCACCCAGCGCTACACTACCTGCCTGCTGATGTCTCATGAGTGAAACACACTATTACTGAAGAGCAGAAACAGAGGAGAGTAAGACAAGGAGGAATAGTGGTGGCAAGGCAAAGGAGAAGAGAATGAATGATAATGAATTAACAGTCACTGAAACAGTCACTAACCCATTTTAATGCCAGAAGGAAAGTGACATTAAAACAGATTATTACCTCAATCTGCCATGTCCAACATGTCTGATTTTGTTTCATCGTTATTCCCTGAGAAATGCGTCAAAACGTGTTCAAAGTCCTGGATCTGCCCTTTTTTTTGTCAGGACCAAAATTGAATTTCTTCCCTCCACTACATTTGGTGCACATTAGTTCAGTTCCTTTCTCTTTCATCTTTCTGACAAGGAAACAGAAAACAGTGAAAACATAAGGTTTTTGGTGGAGGTAGTGACTATTCTTCTACTATCATAAGCCTCTGTATTTAAAGGAGTGATGAAAGGAAAGTGACAGAGGCAGAGCAAAAGAAAAAAAAGGATCAACTAAGATAATAAGATCTATAATAATATGTAAGGTTGTTGGAACAGGAGGCTAATTTGAGTGAACAGGCTCAGTGTGTATGAGAGGCTCCAGAGAGAGGACTGTAAATCTGATAATCCCACTGCATGAACACCAAGAAGTCAGATGAGACTTTTACCTTAATGGAAACTAAACAATGACTCATCCAGCCACAACAAACTCCTACAGAGATAAAGGATTGCTGTGAGATCTATTCATTCTCTCGTATGGAAGATGACAATGCTTTATTCAACAATGCATCATTATTTGGAAAAATTACCGTATGATCAGAGAATAAACGGGTTTTATATTTGTGTTTTGGCAGCTGAAAGCATTTTGCTGACTAAAAGTCCACAGAGAACATCTGATGATTACTGCTGCAACCAAGCAAATGCTGAAAGCCCACTGCTCCTGCCCACTCAGACACAGAGGCTTACTCATCCCCAGCTGGATTTGCTGGCCAAGCTTCTTCAGACTGTCATTCGGTTCACATGGTAACCTTCATCTGTCACGGCAAAGCACTGAACACCTCATGAGAAAAGGTGGTGGCCGTAATCACGTTTTATGTATTTTTATTGTGAAAATTCATCTGACAAAAAAAAAAAAGCAGCAAAACTGTAGAAAGTAAAAGGTGATACAGGTGAGAAGTGTAAACTGCTCTTTTCATATGGATTATGGGGATGTTGCTGTTCCTGATCCCTGTCTTTTTAACATTTTATTAGCGGAAATAGTTTAGACTTTGAGATAAAAGCTCTAAACATGTGGTGTTAACAGGCCACGTTTCATTTAACACAAACAGAAGCATTAAGCATAAAGCTGTCTGAAACTAGGCCGAATGCAAATATGATGCAAAATATGCTAATCAGCATGTCACTGAGCCTGATTTAGCATCTTTTCAAGCTGACTTTAGCCATTTTCCATTGGAAGTGGCTTACAACACTGGCCAGTCAGTCAGCAACATTTGCAACTTCCACATTGCATCCTATTCTTTCAATAATTACAATTACAAGAATTTGGAATGAAAACTATGTGAGGATAAGAGAAATACACAGGGCTCTCTACTTCTCAAGAAAACATATTTGTGTGGATACTGAAGAGCTAGGCTCAGCTTGCTTTAGTTTTTCAGTGTTGCTCATGAAGATGACAGAATTACTTGAATAAATAATTTCAAATAAATAAGCAACTAAACTAATACTCAAAAAGTAATACTAAAGTAATACTGAAAAGCAGTGAAGCATCAATCTCACAGAAGCTAAAGCACCCAGATGGTCTGAGTGTAAATACACAACACTGAGACCATGAAAGCCAGAGTATCACGGCTGGCTCAGTCTCATTAGAGTGGCCAGTAGCTGTGGAGGTAGATGAGCTGCTGAGATGATGGACTGTTCTCTGAACAGTCTGGACAGTGTTCAACCCTCAGGAGGCAGTGTCAACATTGGAAACTGAGCAGGGGAGCAAATGCAGGAGAACAAATGAACCATGAATCAAGACCCACTAATACGATGCAATTGTACACACAGGAAATCAAGGTACTTGTGGGGCACAGCTAACAAATTAGCCACAGTGCAAGCCTCTGATTATTCTTTGTGGCTGCCTGGTGGCCACACATGCATTAACAAAGAGCAATTAACTGACTCTGATTAATTAATTCGAAATACAAAATTACTTTGAATGTGATCTTGGCAACAACACACACACACAATCCTTAGAGGTAATAATTTCTATATACAACAGGTTACAAAAAATAATAATCCAAATGATCCAAAGTAAAGCCCATTGATCTGTCATATGTTTGGATTATATTTTTGAAGTCATCATTCAAAAAGTTAATGGCTTGTGAAACACAAAAATGGCGTATAAACAAAGCAGTTAAGAATCTGAAAATGTGTTTAATGAAACTGATTAGATTTGATCATATGAATCTGCAACAAAGTTTATCATGTATGTGTGATTTTGTAATGTTACCCTGCCAGCATTTAAGGCCAACTGCATTACATAATATTTCATTATAAGAACTTAAAAGGCAAACGAGCTCAACCACACATACCAGGAAACAGCCACATAAGTAAAAGAGCAGCCATCTTTCCCTTCATGCTGTCATGACTTTGCCAGAATCCGTCATTCCCTTTCTGCAGGGACTTGTGCTCTCACATCTGCGCCCCCTCTCAGTCAGTCAGAGGCCAACAGAGAACGAGAATCTCACAAACCTGCCATGATCAAATTAATTCACATCGAACCAGGCTGCCTGTTTGTCTGCACGCTTGGGCCCCAACCAGATAAGCTGATTATAACACAAAATATTACATGTTGTCCTATTTGTTCTGATCCAGTGTTATCCCAGTGTCCCTGGTAATGCAAAATCACTGACCTATGAAAGGTCAAGGTAGACCAAGATGGATAATTACGAGGTGATCCTTCAGATCCAAAATGGTGCCACCTTTGGCACAAAGAGGACTATCATTAGCTGTGACAATTATGTCCACTAATTTCATCTACACATGTAATTTATGAAATGGCTGAGGAGTCAAAGGGGCACAGGGACTCTCTCTTCCACCCACTGTATTAATTACTGTGCTCTACGGTATCAGACAGCACTTCTGTGTTGATGCTGCTGTGATACTGTGATCCGCAGCAGTAGACCAGCAGACAACTAAAGTCTCCACTACCCATCACAAACTGTGATGGTACATTGCTTTTTGCCTGGTTTTTAAAGCTCAATTCAACAGAATGTAATGTTAATGCTAATTTTACACTGGCTGTATTCATTTGACTGTCTTCCTGCCCCACACAGTGAGAGCTCAGGATGTGGTACGCAAATGGGGCTGTCACCAGCTGAGGTGGTTTGTCTCCTGCTTTGATCATGTGCCAGACCTACAGACATATGCTGCTCCATTCTGCAGGGAGGAGCTGTACTGGATGCAGGGAACAGCTCTCTATTGCCTTCCCATTCATTAAGTATGTTTCAACAGCTGGTGACAGCTTGCAAAGCCAATAGAACACCTCAACTTTTATGTCCTTTGTCAAATGGGAACAAAGTTGATGTTTGCAAAATATAGTTAGTACAATACTGCCACTCCTTGTTCTTGCTTAACTTCGGTGAGGACAGAGCTAATTTTTCTAACCTGAACTCAAGCACCCAGCTTTGATGTCCGTCCTGCTGTCCAGTCTTCAATGCTTGTCAAGACTTGCTGTCAGCCTAGTGCCACAGAGGTGTCCACTAATGGTTCTTTAATGCCAGAGAAAGAGGAAAATGAAGAGGAAGGTCGTACTTGTAAATGTGCAAGAAAGGAAGGCTGACTGTGTGGATTGATTATTATGAGGGGTCACACTTGACTTTTGGCCTCAGAAAAACCAGACAGACTCTGATATGAGGAGATTCACATTAGGGTGTAGGTGAGATCCTGTGTCCAGTAATAGGAGACAGGTGGTGCCCAGGAGGAGATAAAGAGTGAGGCTCTCACCCCACAGGAGTCTGGCACAATCACAGCAGAAACAGACGCCTTTTCCTCCCATCTGGGGGATGCTCTCTAACCATCACTGCCAATTTACAGGACACTCAATTACTGGTCATTACCTGAGCAGTGAACAGAGGACCTGCTGCCTACAGCATCCAAGTGCCAAATCATACAAGTGGTCAGATTGAGAAACTAAATTATGTAAGCACATATGCACTAATTCTATTCAGCTCTATTATTGTCTTCATGTTTGCAATGCAATCTGCACAAGAACTGCTGAACAACAGAGGAAGCAAGGAGGTAAATAAAAAGACAGGCGACAACAAGCGGATCAGGCACAAAGTAACAGTGCCAGGTTTTGCATGCGAGTGTGGTGTGAGAGAGCTGTCGAGTCTCTATCAGAAAGTGGCTAGCTGGGAAGCATGCTAGCCTGAGTAGAAAGTGGAACATGACAGAGACCAGAGCTAACACTGACATTACCTTCCACCATTGGAAACAGCTTTTGATGTTGGACATTTCAGCTGATAGCACTGATAACATTGGCTATGTAGCAACAGCAACATTTTGAATCAGTGTTTTCAAAATGTTATACATTCATATATAAGCTATATTCAAACTGTAACACTAACACTGAGACAGAGACAACAGCAATGCTGTACTTAATGCTAAATGCTAATATTCTGAAGTTGGGAGGTGTAATATTTGAAATGTTTAACTTCAACTTAATTTAGTGTGCTAGTATGCTGCCCTTTGCTTCTTAGCATTGAGATACTGCAATATATTTTAAATGATGGACCGAACAACCAACAGACTAACACCTTGGACCAACATCACTAGCATAGTAAAAAAAGTTTTAATACGAGTAGTTTCCTTTACAGTATTTCAGTCAATCATTCTGGTATTTTGGATAATGAAATCAAACACAGAGGAAGTATATAAGAAAATGTACAATTCAAATTTTCATTTACATTCTCAGACACTATGGTCCCATAGACATAGCAGCCTGGAACAAATGAGGAGGTGCCCCTGCCGAGGCTCAATTGAAAACAAATTACTAATTTTTGCAGCAGAGAGCCCTGCAACTCCGGGGTAAATGAAAACTGCAAATCTGAAACTAATTTTGTTTTGGCCTACGGCTTCCCAGAAGCTACAGGGAAGAAAATTTTGTAATCAATGGACCTTTGCTGGGAAACTAAATTTAGCAGGTATCATAAAGTTGCAGATGCTCTCGACAAAACATCACCACAGCTGACATTTTTGTCAAAATTAATGAGGGTTAAAATTAAAATGAAGCCTACTGCACACAGATAACAGCATAGCAGAAAGTGAGTTGGTAGTGTTGGAGTGACAGAGTCCAGCATTAGCATATAAACAACAGCCTGGACTAGATGGCTGCTGTTGCACAAGGCTCAATTGTCAATATGCTCGCTGGTCCTCATCCAGGGATCAGAGAGGGGCTGTCAGGACTTTGAATCCTGCACACAGGGGAGAGGATAAACAGACGAAAAACAGCACTCCAACCTGTCAATCACTGGACTCTCCATTTCTATCACTATAAACTCCAATTTAAGCATCGGGTAGGAAAAGGAACTCTAGTTTCGTTTTTTCTCTAAAAAAAATTGAGTCAGAAGGGTCCAAAACAGACAAGTGGGTGGGAGACAGGGAGAGGCAAGATAATAGTAATGATAGTCATACCAGGCTTTCTGTTTTCCCAACCCCGTGCAGTTCATCCCACTGCACCGAATCTTTATGAGCTGTGAGGTTGATTACAAAAGTTGTTATTCTTTATTTAACAAACAGTAGATGAGAAAAAAGAAAAAAGCTTGTAAGGCCAATTAACTGCGTGATTGTCCACCAACCCCCAACAACATATATCTGGAGACCATCGGACAGATTGGACATGACATAGAGCAGTGTAGAATATGTATGTGTGAATACCAGTGTGTGTGTGTGTGTGTCTGTATGTGTGTGTGTGTGTGTGTGCGTGTGTGGTTCTCAGACAAAATGCCACAGTAGCGTCATCAATTTCTGCTGCCCCCACTCAGCAGGAGCTGCGTGATGCTGTTTTGGCGATGACAGAGCCAACATTAGTACTGATCCATGCAGTTTAGGTTCACTGGAACTCATTACACATATATTTAACAAGCACTCAACTACTGCTACTCTGTTTTGCATCATCCCTTTCCATAGGTGCTGGCATATAGCAATAAACCAATACGAATACGAATTACTTTATTAATCCCAAAGGTAAATTCATTTGTCTGTCAGCTCATCTACTATTTGCAGAAGAATTAAAAAGCCTGATAAGATCTTCTGTATCTCTCTGTCCTGCAGCGAAGAGAGAGGAGCCGTCCACCACCGCTGCTGCTTTGATTCATCAAGGTGTTATGAAGTGGACGATACGTGCTGTTCAGGGTGGCCTCCACCATCCTCATTGTGTATCTCTCCACCACTTCCCCCAGGGAGTCCATCTTTACTCCGATCGCAGAGCCAGCCTTCTTAACAAGTTTATCCAACCTCTTTACCTGCTTTTTTCCTGCTTCAGAGATCTGAGCTTCCTTAGGAAAAAAAGGCGGCTCTGCTCCTTTTTGTAGAGTGCATCTGTGTTAAGGGACCTGTCCAACTCGTTATCCAGGTGTACACCTATATATTTATAGGTTGGCACCACCTCGATGTCCACTCCATAAGTGTTCACTGGCTGAAGAAGGGGGCTTGGACCTACGGAAGTCCATTATCATTTCTTTTGTCTTTGAGGTGTTCAGTATGAAGCAGTTTCTGTGACTCCAATCACTGAAGGCTTTTATCAAATCCCTATATTCGGATTCCTGCCCATTCCTGATACATGCCACAATAGCAGTGTCATCTGAGTATTTCTGGATGTGGCAGGACTCAGAGTTGTATTTAAAGTCTGCTGTATACAATGTAAACAGGAATGGAGCCAGGACAGTCCCCTGTGGAGCCCCCATGCTGCTCATTAATGTCCCAGAAAAACAGTTCCCCGACCTGACAAATTGTGGCCTTTCTGCCAGGTAATCTGTGACCCAGGAGACAAAGGAAACATCCACTCCCATCTCTATGAGCACAATATATATTGTTTGGTGGAATACACATAACAAGGAAAAAACATATTCTGCATTTTGTGTAACACAGGACCACAGTGATTATGCTTCCACTGAGAGCACTTAAAATGTTCCACTGCTGTCAGCGGTTACCATGGCATTCATGCTGGCAATGGGAAAGTTTTCTATTTGAAAATGAAGGGATTCTGTTTTGCAAAAGATGGAAAAGATGGAGAAGAGATGCCGTTTTACATCGACACTAAAGATGACACAGAACTTAACTGTGTTGAGATTCTCTTCTCCTCACTCAGAATATAAAGCCACATCAGAAGTGTTTCTGTGCAGTCTTAAACAGCTCAGACTGCATTGTTGTAGATGGTTTTGTCATACAGACAGTCTTTTTTTTTTCAAAGCGTCTTTCATGTGTTGGAAATAAAGCGACAGAAATCGTGTGTGTGTGTGTGTGTGTGTGTGTGTGTGTGTGTGTGTGTGTGTGTGTGTGTGTGTGTGTGGT
>OMNW01034359.1:17824-40073 GCA_900303245.1 Selene dorsalis
ATTCTCTTAGATTATTTTCGACACAAAATAATCTGATTTTGAGGATAGTTTATATATAGTATATATATATATATACATATATATTCTCTGATTCTGACATTTCTAATATTGCTGATATATTGCTTTTTGTTTTATATTTAGATTTATTGAAAAGTGAATATCTTTGGATACTGTACAGTTGGTCAGACAATGTAAGATGTTATACTTTCACTAATTAATTATTTATCAACAATAATTTGTTGCAGTCCAGTTCATTTGCAGCAAATCAGCACAATAAGCAGAACATTTATCATATGTCATCAAAGCAGACAAAGTGATTTAATCTTGTTCCCACTCCCAAGACAGTTAAAATCAAATTAAATCCAGTGTCTGCTGGAGGAATCTGCCCATGTCTGTTTTGTGTTAAAGTAATGACGCTTATTTCAAGAAAATTCCCTGAAGAACTGCACTGAAGGGAGGTGGAGTCATATCACACACACACACACACACACACACACACACACACAAGTGGCAGAGTTCCTCAAAGCCTTAATGTAAAGATTACAACTAATGAGACTAAATGGCTTGTTAAAATCAACATTTTTGCACACTGGGAGTGTGCTGTCACAAATTTACATTAAGAATAACTGAATTACCCAATCTGAATTTGTTAAGAGAAAATGGATAAATAAGCACTTGTTATAATGTTACATAAAATTCTACAAGGCATGATGACTTCAATGAACTAATACAAAGAGTGTGAAACACGAGTCGGATCCCAGCTCCTTTTGTGTGACTATGATGAAAGAGTAAATTGCTAAAGAAAAAAAAGAGGACTGTGTGAAGCAGACACAGAGTGAATAATTGTCCAATGTGAAAACATCAATCACAATTTCTTCCACTTGCCTTAACATTTCCCTGACCACCTGAAATTTTTTTTGTCACCCACACTGGACAAAGTTTACTTTTTCCAAAACACTCTGGCCTGGGTTAGCCTGGCCTGGCCTGGCCTTACCTTTTCCCACACAGCGACGGTGCAAGCCTTAAAGACTAGTTCCCTCATATCCACACAAGCAGCAGGTAACAAACGGTAAATTCTCCTCGAGTCTGTCCGGACTGAAGCAGAGGTGGCGAGCTAGACGGCCCTGTCTTCACAGAACTCTGAAACCGCAGGACAAGTCTGCAACCTGATCCTGAAGTTCAGCTGAAGTCCACGCTGCTATCCAAGCCTGCTGATTAAATTACAGCGTGCTGCCAGAGCTCCCGTCGCCCAATGATACACCATCACAGGCTCTAACTGATAAGCAGTGTGTTTGACACAGTAAATTAATATGAACTCAAGGCCAGCATAGCAACCACAAGTGATACAGGACAACCTGTTTTCAGCAGTGCCAGAAATCCTCCTTTTATCAATGTAAACAAGAATCCCAGCCATGTTCTGGTCTTTCTCTCTAAGTGAAATAAATATACATTAAATATTCAGTCTCTGGTAAGCAGTACCATATTCTGCCCTGATCATCTGATGATGGATTTTGCTTTCTGGACTTTGCGGCTGTGCTGGTTCTCATTTCACTGGAAAGCTGTGCGATACCTAAAACATCAACAGAAAGAGCTTAAACGCAATGAGAAGGAAACGGGGAGAGATGCAATCTAAGCAAATGACCCAGAAAACAACCTTTTTCTGGTGAACTCATTGGACAAAAAGTCATGTCAGCAATGTGAGTCATCCCGAGTCGGCCTGTCAGGGCCACTTGCCCCACACACTCATCCCAAAGTACATACAAAGTACAAAACCTCACAGAGGAGAGCATCTCAAATACAGCGAGAGGTTGGAGTCTGAACTTAAAAGTCAACAACAAGCTCTGAGAAGAAAAAAAAAGGAAAAAACGCCTAAGCGCTGAACAAAACGCTCTGATGAACAGGCAGTCCCGACTGAGACAAAGGAGCAATTCGAGGACACAAGAGAGGGTTACGGCGGCATACAGTAACAACACTCCAGACACAGCTCATCGCAACTCTTGTGACACTGTGAGTGGCTGGCTTATCAGTCAGCTCCTCTGTCTGTACCAGAAATGCTGGCAGCCATTGTTGGCCTTTAATTCCACCCAGGCACCAGTCTAATTAAGGGCCACCAGACAGAGTACAATCACCTACCTCCTGACCGTTTACAGTTACAAAAAGATTTCAAAACAAAGCAAACATCATCCATATTCATAAAATAGAGAAAGAAGAAAAAAGAAAGTGTTGGAAGAATTGAGCACAAACAAATAAAATTATGTGTATTGAGTTTTTAGAGCTATGGGCAATATGTAAACCTCAGTGAGTCACATCAAATTTTAATGGATAGACAGGAGAGGCCACTAGTCAAATAAACACATTTCTCCCAGTTTGATTCTGGCTGAGGATTCTTGTTGCAAGTCATACTTCTCTCTTCCAAAGGTATTGTTTGCAATCTCAACAGCAAACTGTCTAATAAAAGCAAAAAAAAAGCCAAAGAATTGGATTTAAATAGATGGATTAAAAAAGACAAAACACCTTTGGGTCAAAGAGCCATGGCAGCTCATACAGCAAAGATGAGAACAGCCGGCTCATATGTTTGTAGTGCTGTTGGTGAAAAGCTGAGCGCAGTCTGTGGACATAGTGGGCTTCAACATTGGTATCCCTCCGAGCAAAGACATCCCCATCCCGGAGAGAGTGTCAAAGCAAATCGATGCCAGACGACAGAAAAAAAAAGAAATTTGTATTTTCCATGCTATGTTTTGCACTGAGACTTTTATGTGAGGGAGTCCGCATATGAACCACTGAGGTCGAGTGGGTTTATGTGAGGCCGTGATTTGACGTAAGTCTAAACATCAAAATGTTAACATTCTATTAATGACAATGCTAAGATGCTGATGTGTACAAGTTAAAATAACTACTAGCCTAGCATGTTAGCATACTATTTTCTGTTTAGCATTAACACAAACCACGATGGAGAGTGGTGAGAATGTGGAATTGGATCTGACCACCAAATATATCACAATACACACAGAGTGAAGCATGAATGTTCTCACAACAATTCATCCAGCTGTTGCTGGATTCACCAAAGTCATTAGGGTTCATCCTCTGGGGACCAAAATTCATGGCAACTTCAGCATCAGCCACAGTAGACCTAATTGGTATGACTAAAACTGCCACAACAATAATCAGTAGTCTGGGTTACAGTTAAAAAAAGATGGTTTTATTGTGTTTCAGGATGAACTGCCCCTTTAAACTGCTCTTTTACTTGACCGTGCAGCTTGGGGACTTCAATGACAGGCATTGTAATTAGCCACCACATAATGGGAATGACCTTATTAAGCTGCTGCTGGGTCAGAGGCAGATTTAGGTTACCAAAACACATGTGCTACCAATTATTCTCTTATATCAGGTATCATCTCATACTTTTTTTTTTTTTTTTTTAACTCAATGGACCCATGAGTGCACAGACACACACAGGCACAAAAAGTCAGACCTTTCTTTAGGAGAGCGGGTATCAATATTTATGCACTGGCTGAGTCCATAAATACCAGTGGCCAGTTCAAAAATCAATGCACGCCTGCTACATATTTTAATCTCCCTATGAAGGTCACATTACTCCAACAACGCCTGAGAGGGAGAAGCACGCACACATACATACACCCACACACACACTCAAATCAGCCAGCAGCTTTCACATTCATGCCACCCTGACCCTGCCCCAGTTCAACTAATGTCACTGAATCACACACTGCATTAAAGAACGTAAAAACAGAGAGAGCTCATCAGCCATAAATGGATTATAAAAGCCATCACATGGCAGATGCTGTAGCTGCGTCTGAAAAGGTTGTGTTCTCAGGGTTTAGCCTTGTGCTGCTCATGTACATTATAGATGAGGCAGAGGAGAAGGGGAGTGTTCAGTGGAGCACTATCAGTTACCAGAAGGCCAACCTAAATCTCCCCCATCATGACCAACCTCGATTTCAGAGCCACAGGCGTAACACAGCAACAAGCTCAGCCCTCCCCACAGGCAGCTTTAAACTTGTAGGCACAACTCTCCGGCCTCCACAGAGCTGAAGTGAAGTTAAAAAAAACCAAAAAAACAATAATAATAGACTGAGTGTGTTCTCATTTCTATAAACTGAGGGACTGCCAAAGTGATTCCTGCCACCACATGAATTTGTCACTTTGCTAACAGGGCTTATGAAAGTTAGATGAACATTTTACGATCTTGTTAAAACCGGTTACATTATTAAAAGGGCACATTCATCCTGTGAGGCGAGAAAGAGAGCCTGTAGCAGATTGAAATTTTAATAAGCTCAATACAGTGGCTAGAGATTAAGAAACTTGGCAGAGATTTAGCTTTGAAATCCTGAATATGGGCATGAGATGATTTAGCCTCATTGTATCATGCATGCACTCAAGCGGGTCAAAAGACAGGGGATTCTGCAAACCTGTGATAAACCCATTAACCGGCTTAACTTCAAACACTTCCCCCCAGCGTTTTAATCTGTGATATGAAGTAATGTTTCTGCTGCTATTTCTAATGCAGTCCCTTTCAGCTCGGCATAATGAGATAATATCAGGGCACCATATATCTTTATTTTACAGGTTTTATTTACCATTACTGTACCGCCATGTTGTTATCTCAAATCTGCTGATTTTTTCCCTACAGGATACCAAACCTCTGCTGGATGAATACAAAGAAAGTGGAGCGATGCTGGAGCGCACGGCTATCATGCCAGGCCAGGCTGTAGATGAAGGTGGCTGGTGTCAGCGGGCTCAGAAACACCTGACCCTGGAGAAGACTGGAAAGGACTCTCTCCCTCTCTCTGCTATCTCTGACACAGCTGTGATAAACATTATCTCGCCATCATAAGTGTGCTCTTATCTGGTGGGGTAAAGGCCCGAACCCTGACGACACACAGTGCTGCGCGTGTTTGTTTGTGTGCACGTTTGCCGGCGTTGTTGTGTGCACTGGCAGCAGACGCGCTGTGTTAAATCAAGCCATAGATGCCGCCAGCTCCTTGCAGACCTGTTACAGCAGAGAGGCGATGGGCTTTGTTCCAACAGCAACACAGCCTTACAGTTTACATTCAAGCCGTGTATCTCAGTCAGAAAATAAGATGATACTGTTTTTGTTTACCGTTTATGAATGGTTGAATACTGAGCATTCACTGTTCATGGCCATTCATGTTGAATCTCTTTACGTTGAAATATCATTCTAGGTTGAACTGGGCTTTTCCTTAGAGCAGTGGGATACACATCCATTATCTATATCCGTTTTTGTCAGAAAATATGAATAATCATGTCTGTATTCAGATGTTCCTTCCATTGGATAAGGCTTACACCAAAAGTGAAAAGGTTTTTGTGGTCATTTGTGTTTTTACAGCAAAATGTAAAAGATTCCCTAAATGTGTTAAATATATCAAATATAGTATATTAGTCATGTATTAAAATTTGATTTAAAAAAATAACAATTTTCATATGTTAATATAGTTGTAAGTCGGAAAGTGTAAATTTGAGTATAAATTAAGTGATGCACAAGATGAAAATTGCGAAAGTCAGAATTGTTCCAAATTGAATCATATTACATAACATTTATAGAAACTGCAGCTTGGTTGTGTTTGTAATGGAAGAGGTGGCCCAGTTCAATGTTAACTTGACTTCAAGCCTACTTGATAAAAAACTGTCTTCACTATTGACAGGAACAAGAGGTCACAAAAACTCACTCTTCACTCAGTTACTCAACATGAGTTAAAAAAAAAGGTTGGTACTTGCAATATGACAAAGTCCACATGGAAATAAAGTTTGTTTGAAGCCTTTTTGAGGTGATTCCCTGAGGTCAGCTCAACACTTTTATGTCTACTGTCAAGTCTACAAGGTGCAAGGCCTTAACACTGGATCATCACACCTGTGGAACATCAGTCAGGCTTGGGAAATCTGGTGATGACTGATAAAATGATACAGAGGATGAACATGGATGTCTGAATCTTGAACTTGAAGCCACCTAGAGCTCAGTGTTATCAGCCTACGGCATGTGCATTTTGGCACATCTGCACTTTACGATTTATGATAGCTGGTAAATAAATAATCACTAGATCCACCAAGAATAGATGTACCATACTAAAAACATGACAAAGCTGAATGACACAAAAAATATGCTCCAGTCTTATTGTAGATTCTCACACACGCTGCGCAATGTGAGGCATCTAAACTATTTCCTCATTAGCTGTATTTACCGTCACAGTAGGCAGACTTGAAGCTGACACTGCAGCATAAACAAACACATTTGCATCAAGGAGAAACCTGGATGACCTGTGTGCATCAGTAAGACAATGACTGATAACTTGTCAGTCCATTGGAGAAGCAGAAAGGGCTGCTGAGTGAATGGTGTGTAGCAGAAGCAGTGTGTGGTCCTGGGTCAGCCAGCAGCATCTGAGCGTTAATAAGGGGGGTAATTGAATTAGAGGATCAGTGGAGGCCTGTAGTGTGGGCGCCACACAGCTCTAATTTCATTACAAGTGATGTAAACATGAGGTTTGGCCCCCAGCACAGGGGCCTCCCACATCAATACATACACAAGCACACATGCACAAAAATAGGATGCTCACTAATGGGAATTAATTACAAAACCACAAATCTGCACATACACCTGTTTGTCTCATGTCCAAACATCTTGTCCGACCAAGGAAATTTCACCCTGGCTGTTAGTGAGGTAAAAACAGAGTGATAAAGGCTGAAACATTCCAGCATAATGGGGAAAAAGAAAACCAGGAACACAGTGTTTGGTCAGTGTTAGCAGTTGATGGTTAAGTGTCATTACATCTTAAGACACACGGTGGCTCAGGAGGAAAAGATCGATTCAGCCTTTTCTGCGAGATGTTTATGTTTTCTGAATATGAATAAAAATAAATAGGTGACAAATCAGGTGGTGACGGTGGTTTAGATGAGACATTAAGTTGACACCACAGAATATTTTTAGCTCTGACTGTATCTCACAATCTACGATTTCCATACTGCAAAATTACTGGGATTCTTTTTTTTTTCTCTTGCAATGCAATGTGATGCATATTTATGAACAGCACTCTAATGTGCGTTGGCCTGGTGATTCACTTGACCATCAAACTGAGTGTAGCCTGGTTAAACCCGTAGGCCTGACTGTAGGCCTGCTCCCAGTCATGAATAGTTATGAGGGCAGGAGTTATCCAAGGAGAAACTGTTCACATCCCTAATAAGGCTCTCCCCCTGCCTCCTCAGTGCGACACTCCCACAGACAGATGAGTAATGGATCGCAGCCTTAGCTTGGCAATGTGCAGGTGGGTCAATCAGAATGAAAAGTGACTGATGTGGAGACAGAAGTAATATTTTGTCGAGACAGATGGAGAGCTGCACTGCCTGACTCTTTTCTAAAACACCACACGTCAGAAAGCATCACTGCGCTGGGCTTTAAATCAGTAAATCTCTGTTTTAAAAACACCCGTTCACGCAGCTCGTATCTATCAAATGCTCTGTGGTACAAAAAAAAAAATGCTAAATGCTCACTTCTTCCAGCCTTTGAAGGATGTGCCTATTGCTTTCCTTTCTCAGCCTGCACTGAATTTACCTCCAAAGTTTAACCCTGCAGCAGAGCTGGAGGCAAACATGAAAGAGCACAGACCTATCAAGTGAATAAACATCTTACGTTGTCGCTGTCAAGATTGTCAAGACAATTTAAAGGAGGCGTAACTCCTGGAAAAATGACTAGAGATAAATCTGACAGTGTTACACTCAGTGGGTGGTGCCAACAGGAGCTGGGTCTTGTACTTACAGAGGCTAATGCTGGCTAATGTTAGCAAACTTCAGCTGCATATGGTTGTATTGATGGACATTACTGAGTGGTTTTGCACAGTAAAGCTGGGCTGTGATGATGTTATGTTGTTTGATCCTTACATTCTTATTCACATCTGGAAGAAAGAAGAAATCAAAACATTTTGAATGCCAGAAACGAATTCATTGGATCATGATGCATTTATCAAAAACCTGTTTAAACGCGCTAACCATCGGCTTCTGACCGCAGTGGGAAAGGGCCACCGACCCGTGTCGACCCGCGTCAAATGACTCTGCAGTCGACACGGGTTTGAATCGGCTCGCCGCCTTCAGCTTGCAGTGGGAACATTACAGCCAGGTCAGCCCGCTATTTTACCGCTATTTTGTTGTCACACCTGTCGCGAGTCGTACGAGACGCTTTGCTCACACTCAATCAGCATGGCACAGCACTGGCAAGACAGCGAGATAAGAGAGCTTCTTGTGATCAGTGGGGAAGAGGGAAGTGCCAGGGAACAGGAAAAAAAACACTGACCACCACCTCACTAGCTTCCATGTCACTTTCCATTGTTTACTCCGCTGTCATCAACATGATGGCATCTCTAGAAGAGCAGTGGTCGGGGTGAACGGCCACGCAGATCGCCAGCTGGACATCGGACGTGAGTTTTTAGGCCAGTGGGAAAGGAGCCCTATGCCGATTGTAAGCGGGTCGACCCACGTTTAAAAAACCCGCCTCGACCCGCTAGTTTTAGTGGGAAAGCGGAAAAAACTCAAAGAGTCTTCAACGATACGGAAAAGACAACACCAGAGCTCATGCTGGCTGGCTAAATTCAACGAGACAGTGCCAGCAACGTTATGGCAGAAAAGAACAAGCATTGCGCGTTCCTGTGCTCTGGAGGCGTGGCTGTGTGAGAAGTCTGAAGACACGGGCTTGGACTTTTGAATCGTGTGTTTTCAAAAATGTAGCGTGCTCGAACCATTTTTTCGGGATCTCCTACTCTACCTTGAAGCTTGCCTTGAATAAATTCAACTTCTACTGCACATGCATCACTGGAGCTCCACTCCTGAAACAATACCAATAGGCTGCATCACTTGAACATGAATATTTGCAGAGTCATAGGTAGTCAGATGGCGCTGTACACTTGACGTTCTTTCACTCATATGGGGCGTCACTGCTGCCTGACCTGCGCGCTAAGCTTGCCGTCACTTTAGTGTCTGTTCAGGGCAGCTTTGCTCTCTACTGTCCCCTATTTTTGTGACAAAAAACACACCATTACTGAAGGCTCAGTTTACTGATGGGTCACTACAGCATGACATAGGTCAAGCCGATATCGACATTTTAGAGCACCCTCTGCTGGATCACACCCCTGTCTGCCTCCAACAGTCTGCTGAGCTTATAGGCTGCAAATTTTTTATTCATTCAGGTCATTACAGTTCAAATATTTACTTTTTCTCTCTCATTCCAATGAATGTTTGAATAAAAAGTGGCAGCCCTATAGCAGATGAATGCTTAGGGCTGTGAAGTACTGTATGTTGTATCTAAATGTGACTGAACCATAAGACAAGACATTAATTATATTCCTAGGCGTGCATTTTCCACGAGTGCAAATGCATAATTTATAGGCAGGAAAGAGCCAAAGAACTGCTTCTTTCTTCTGCCTCCTTCCTTGATCTCCAAAACTCCTGCAGTCGCAAACTAAAAAAATGACTAAATAGAGGAAAACGTTATGTAAATGCCAACTCCTGCAGAATAACAACAATAACTCAGTATCTGTGAAATTCCCTCTTCAGCACAAATCTGAATGCCTAAAAGAGGACAAGTGACAGAGGCAAAAAAAAAGGGAACAAAATCTCCAGGGCAAAGTTTAAAAAAAAAAAAAAAAGGCACCACTTTTATCAAGATTGCTCACAGGAAAACACACACGCTGCATAAGACAGAGAGACGTAACAGCTACAGACAGCTGTGTACACAGGGAAGATACCTTTACCAGGGTGCGGTTTGTTGATTGCATCTCCATCATAAGATAACAGAGCTGCAGGCTAATGGAGCTTGCTGAAGACATGCCTTATGCTCTGTCAGTTTTTCTTCACCACTTCACTCACATCTTTCGTAGGACCATGCAGTATTGGTAATTACTGATGCAATGTCTGTCTTTCAGGATCCATAATCAGCTGTTTTTCCACTTGAGGGAACTAACAACGCCACCGCCAACCCACCCCCCCCCTCACCAACAGCGCTGTTCCTCCCAGCCCATTTCTCTGTTGACTGAGCAATGCAAAACACCCGCTTAATGACATGATAGGATGCATGTTGACTTCAAAAACACAAATTTTGCAGGAGGCACCACAGGTATGATGAAGAGCTTGCATGGGCTCAAAAATATTATCATTACTGTCATCAGAAGAAATGGTAAAGAAGGCCTGGAAGAAGGCAACAACTGCTAGGGAGAGGAATAAAATCTATGCTTCACAAACAACATTCAACATTCAGTTCAAAAGCAAAATGCACAATTAAATGTCCTTCACACAGAATTTCTGTAAAACCTTTCAGGAATCTGGCAGATTAACAAATGTATTTCCAATCCACCTTTTTATTTTTTTTGAAATGTTATTATTCACATTTAGTTGTTTTGAAAATGCTGCTGCACATTACTGAAATGGCAGGCAAGCCCTTAAGAAATGTTGACAAGCTAATTATCAAGTAGCCCTGTCACAAGCAGGCACAGATTTTAAAAATAGAGTTCACACCACCCTCATTATGCAAAAAATTACAGTCAGCAGCGCTAACCTCGCACCCCTATAGACTACAGCTGGCAGACGTTAACACAGAAAGGCGGCGCTCTCGGTGTGTGAGACAAGGAGGTTTAAGGGTTGTGAAAACTGTATTAAAATCATGTGTTTCTGTATCTTTGTGCTATTGTTTTGGTCCAAACTGGAACAAGGGAACATTGGAAGGGAAATTCCATATGGACGACATCTTTGTGTGTGTCTTACATTGCTGTTACTGCCAACAGAATTCCTTCATACCAGTAGAACTATCAGTTCCATTCACTGTTCTTTAACACATACAAGCTGCTAATAACAAAGCTTCAGTTCATGGCTCAGGCAAAAGATGTCACCCATAACATCACCCTCTGCATAAACAGCAGTCTGGTAAGTGCTGAGGAGACCCCCCCCCACCCACACACGCACACAGTGAAGTCTAATCGATGCAGCTCATTCATATTGAACCACAGACGTCAGGGAAAGCCGGGGGAATTACAAGCAGCCTCCGCTGTGAGATCGCAGCCTGGAGGAAGCCTGAGGAAGACGAAGCCAGCTTCACTCTGGAAACCTATTGTTTACTCTCCTCAACATTTCCAGCAGCACAGCTAATGGGTCTCCCCACACCACAGGAAATGATAGGAACAGGTACAACAGCAATTAAACAAGATTGTTAAGATAATGTTTGCCTATATTGTGGGGATATTATAACTTTATTTTAACTATGAGACCTCCACTATGACCTCAGTGGAGAGGTTTCTCTCAGTGCTCTGTAGCAGCACCACCACTGTGTACACCATGTTGACAGTGAGCAGGACACCAGTATAGACTTGAATCTCATTGCTGTCACTATTAACCCAAATGATTGATGTATGCAGCAGGGCCACACTGAACCACCTCCCTCCTCAAGATAGTTTGTTATCATTTGATGACAGTTACATTTACACAAGCATATTCCCATTGTCTAACTAAAAAACCAAAGTTATTAAACTTTATTTTTGCCCAGCATTGATTTTACTGTTTTACTGATTTAATTCTTATAAAAACCATTAGTTCTCATAAAAAAGGGGGAGAGCCACCCACAGAATCTCCTATGTAAAACTAATGCCAATACTCAAAGGGATATTCTGGCGTATGTTTAACCCATGGTTTAACACACTGTGAGACCAAGTAGAGGCCCAAACAAGTCGATTACCGAATGCATCAGTGTTCCTATCTGTCTTCTCTATCTGTTTCTAATGATAACTAGCAAGTCTTGACAGGGAAATGAACGGAGTTGAGCTGCTGTGTGACTGTGAAAGTCAAACTATCACAGTCAGCAAAGTGTGCCTGCATTTTTGGATTAAACCTCACTGGACTCCTTACTTTTTTACTGCATTCTTGTTAGGGCTTCTGCATTAGTAGGAAGCAGCTGGAGGAGAGTGAGTGAGTTCTGTTTTCATCTCTTTTCAATAGAAACCAGTCAAAGCTAGCAGGTGTTTGATGTCCTGTATTATGTGCTGGGACCCTGTTTGTACTGTTGATGAAGTATGGAGCTGTTCTGAGCATCATTTGTGGCTATGAGTGACCTTTTTTGATCGTGGTTGGCTCGTGACTACAGAGACAGCAGTATTTTGCTATCTGGCTGTCTGTGCTCAAGTGGCTACAACTAGAGAAGTTTGTGGTCGGCAAACTTGATCTCTGGAGGGGGTGTTCTACTCAGTCTCACGGTGTCTTAGACCATGGGTTAAACTTACACGGGAATATCCCTTTAAACATTAATTGGCTAGTATCATAGACTATAAATAAATCTGATATGATGTTTCAAACCAATTACTCAAGAGAAAAATATAACTGCCTTAATGTTTCATATTTAAAGTAGACAACGTTGGCCAAAGGAGCAGCCTGCCAACCATTTCCTGACAGTTTGGTCTCCTCCCTGGACATGAGGTGGTTGCACCAGCCTGAATTAAGAGGCATTGTCCCCAGAGTGTTTCCTGATATGGACAGTGGTCATGAAATACTGAGAAAACTTTGACCCCAATTAATCCCAACGATGATTTCAAATGAACATGAGCAGAAGCAAACACAGCTCATTTCGAAATTAAACCAACCACCGGAGGGAAAAATAACTCATGGTTCACAAGTTCACAATCCAAAGTGGGGAGAAGAACATGAAAGCCAGACAACTGCTGAAAGCGAATGCCTCCACAGCAGTCTTCAACTGCCCCTAATGGCCCATGCCTAGTCCACCACCAACAAGCCTTTATCTCCCTTTCACAGAGGACTCACCAGTAACTTCTGCTTTAGCCTTTGGTAGCTCAGGGTCTCCGCGCTGAGTCTCAGAGCTCCTCTGTTGTCCTCTAGAAGGTGAAAGCTGTCCAAACGCTGCACACTCGGGAGGAGGTGGGGCAAAACGTCATTTCTTAGCTGTAGGGTGAAGGACACAAAAGCTTCAGTCATTTAAAGCATTTCATACAAAGTAACAATAAGAAACAATAACCCCCTCCACAGTCACGAGTTGTCACAATAACAATGGCAGTTTTCCAATTTGATTATGCAGTTTTGGTTGTAACTTTCTGCAGATATCCCTTCACACACTGCTGCTACGTTCCACTGGTGGTGAAATCTGTTGGCACTGTATCTTAAAGTGTAGGTGAGTGGCCGCTCAGAGCCAGCAGGTGGTCTGAGTTGAAAAACAGCTAACAGCCACTCTCATGCAGTGTAAAAAGAGTGTGTTCTCCCTCCATTGATCTTCACTGACAGCAGAAGGAATAAAGTATCTACTGAACTACCTGCCCACCTGCTGCTTTGTGCACACTCAGAACACAGCCCTCCACTAAGCTTTGATTACATGGAAAATAAAGGCATTCCTATGACTTTAAGTTGGAGGGAAAAAAACACAGTGTACGAAAACCACAGAGGAGTATGTATATATGATAAGCTGTCAAATCAAATAAAGCATTGATAGGTTGTGTTTGATCATCTGTGAAAGTCATGAGACACTAAGTGATGTCTTGATGTCTTACAGCAGGCATCTCCAAACTATTCCACAAAGGGCCGTGTGGCTGCAGGTTTTTGTTCCAACCAACCAAGAGCACACAGTTTGACCAATCAACTGTCTGAAGACTGAGATCAGTTGATTAACTGAGTCAGGTCTGGTGTGCTGCTGCTTGGTTGGAAAGAAAACCTGCAGCCACACGGCCCTTTGTGGAATAGTTTGGACATGCCTGTCTTACTTGTCTTGTCTCTTAGTAACAGGGTTAACTTGATTGCATTGTCCCCAGATGTCACCCAGATGTTTCCCACAGCTCTCTTTACTCACAGTCAAAAATCTGTAACCAACCCAGCAACATGTTGACCTGGTGTATCCATTAAAAATAACACTTAAGCACTCGTTCAACCAGATACTTACAAACCCACACAAGTATAAGATGCCAACGAGGTAAAATAACATCCTCTCTCCATGTTCAACCACTTAGCCAGCAACGCTGATAGCACTACCTAAACTGCTTGTTGTTGCCAAGCTAGTGGAGCTGGCTGGAAATAATAATGCCCTCTATTAAATTATTCATGGCTCCAGTCAGGTGGAACCAGATGCTACCTTTGTGTCATAGAGGGAGGACTGTAACTTGACTCAAGCATTGAGGGCCATCGCTGCATGGAGGTAAAGACTTCATGGAACAAGTGTGGAGGCTGCTGGGCTACAGACAAAACACAGGATGTCATGACACTGGCTTGCCCGTTTCCATGTGACATTTTCCTGCCAGTGTTCAGAGGACAATGGTTCAGTAGGTTGGTCCATATGGGGGTGAAGGCCTGAGGTGCAGCCACCAGTTCACCCACCCCGTGTTGGTGTCGCTCTGTACCCCACCATGACATTTATGGCCATGGCCAGAAGATGACCTTTTCTGTCCATGCCATGCTTTAGTGCTGAATACTAATGCTATAGTGCTGTGTGCCCGCCATTCATGGGAACAAGCAGTGCTATTTTTAGCCACATGTCCCCAGCTGCACATCTCCACCCCGGGGCCAATGGGCAATTAGTGTTTGTTTCTCATGGCAGGAGGCAGTGCCGTAACGTCCCTAACGCAAACAGACATCTGGACAAAGGCTGTCTATGTCCTGCCCCATACCGCCGCTGGAAGGCACGATTCCTAAAGCCACGTGGTCCCCCATCCACCTCAACCTTCATAGGTTCTCACAGACTCTTCTCTCTAACATCTGACGTCATCAAGGTGACGCCATCAACCTCCTAAGCTCCAGCTATTATCCATGTTGTTGGCAGAGAAAGTCAAATCTCAGGAACAGTGACTCTGTTAAGTCCAAACACCTACTTCTTTATCCAGCGGAGCATTCATTGAGATTGTTGTCAAAGTTTAGAGCACAACGAGTATCTGAACTGACAAAGAAGTAACATTTAGCTTGCCTGCTCTACCGTGCACGTAGCATCTGAGTGATGGGCCTGTCAGAACAACATGAGCTCATTATTCATGATAATTGTCAGGGCAGAGGCTTAGTTTTATGTTTTCATCCATATTAAAACAAATACCCATGCAGGCATTTCTAATTAAGGAAAAATTAGACAGTGCTCATTCCAGCTTAGAGCCATTTGCACAAACTCACGTTGGGCTGGAGTCCTAGATTGTCAGCATCTCCACAATAGTATATTATGATATATTTGGCTGAGCAGGTATAATGAGTCAGTTTGGGAGTCTGTATGTCATGACGGCCTCTTTAATTCATTTTAGTCAGGGCAAAGCTAATTCAATCCACCTTATTACAGCTTCTTCATGCAATTACCCTGTGCCCTTGTTCATTGATGGGCCAGCATGGAGGCAGTGGATTGAACAGCAGGGTTCCCAAACCCACAGAGACTTGTAACATAGAACATTGTGGTGCGCCAAATCATAGCATCAAAGACGAATCCCAGTACCATCTCCTGACTGTGAGCCTCCACCAACAAGTCAAGTTGGACTCGCTTTTAAGACTATACATTAAGATGTCACAGTGAAATTGACCCCTGACCTCTTGGCAGATTAAATACCACCGCTTTGTCATTTTATCTCATTAGACATTAGTGTGAAATAGCTGCCGTGAATTCTTGAGTGTCAGGTCACAGTGACCTTTGACCTCTGACCTCTAAATTCCAATTAATTCATCCTCTGATCCAAATGAATGTTCACACCACATGTGATGAAACTGCCTTAAAGAGGAACTATGCAGGATTTTTACCTTAACTATGCTATATTTTTACCTTAATCAAACAGTTTCAGAGTGATGGTTAAATAAATGACTTGTAACTTGTTACAAGGAGAATGGAGGCTCTCTGCACTCCATGTAGCATCTCTTGGGTGAAAACCAGCCTTGCAAGATCAGATGTGACCTTGGCCTTTGACCATCAAAATCAATCAGTTTGTCTTTAAGTTAAAGTGAGTGTTTTTGCCAAGTTTAAGTAAATTCCCTTAAGGTTTTACTGAGATATAGTGTTCATGAAAATAGGACATCCGTACGTACATAAGTACAACATGAGGACAACCTAAAAATATATATATATGACCCAAGATGTCGCCGGTGCAGAGGCATAACAATAAAAATGGAATCGTTGTGTTCACCACTCACTGCACATCCAAACCTTTTGTCTGGTAATCTGCTGTGAAATTCCACTTGATCAGGACATTAGAATCAATTACATCTCCACACAAACACAAAGCTTCAACTTTGGCACACATTAACATTTCATTAATTATCCTCAGCATTAAAAGTGGTGTGGAAACAGCAAGTTTGCCTTGAACTGACTGGCACAAAGTATCTGTAGTAGTGCCTGCCAATAATATGTTATCAAAGTGTTTGCAATTAACCTCCAACATGTTGGACAATACACAGACTAGAGTGTGTCAGTAAAGAACATGAAAATTGGACACAATGTTCAACAGCCACCTCAGACATCAGGGCGCCCTGCTCTTGTTTCCTCCTGCTGTCAAATGAAATCTGAATGTCATGATTTTTGGGGAAATATAATTTTTTAAGGTTGGGTTTATTTGATATATTCAATGTGAAACTGGACGCAATTTTATTTTTCAAATTTGAAGTGTCCAGTGTGAACAGACGCAGCAGAAAGACAGAGATAGAGGCCGAGATTGAACCTGCGGAGATAAGCTTTTTTATTACAAAGCAAATCCTGACAAATAATCATCACTGCCTGTGGATTTTGGCAAGATCCGCATAATCATACCCAACCCCGCCCTCAGTGGTGATCGTCCACCTTTCAGAACAGATCCAGACAAACCTCCACCTCACTGAGCCGCCCACAGACACAGACGCGCACACGGTCAGTCAGCCACAGTCTCTAAAAAATAATGCTTCCTGGATGCAATATGTGTGTATACTAGTTTTGTTAGTCAAGCTTAGCCAGTGCAAATTAAAATCCTACTGATGTACCAGAAGGGCATTTTCTTTAAGTCCTTAAATTCCTATAAAGACAATCAAGCACATGTCCAAACAGTGTTACATTAATGGAGTCAAACAGTATCATGAACTGTGGTCATGTTAACATTGTATCACATCTACAAAACAAATAATAAAATAGCATCATCCTATCATCAAACCACTACAGCTAACTTCTGGGGGCTCATTTTCTCCCTTACTGTTTGCACCAGATCAGTGCTGTGCATCTGACAGAGTGGACAGCCCTGATCAACTCCAGGAACAATCAATTTTGAATGCAGTCAAGTCCCCGAGGTGATTACTGGCTATTCTCCTCTGACCTCCAACGAAGTCAGCAGCCAGTCTCTCCTGCACATCTGACCGTGACTACAGCAGGAGTCATTCAAAGTGCCGATACGATGACAGCTGCCACGACATATCTACTTGCATTTCATTTGAGCTGTGACACAAACATGTCCTGTGTGTAAACATTCACACACCCAATTTGCAAAGGTACAAACCCACACACGAATGCAAGTAGGAAAGTCATGCAGTAACAGCATGTACACAAATACATTGAACATGTGTGTAGAGGGGATCTACTCTAGAGGCTTATATAGCCTAACACATCTACATTAACAGAGCCGGTCATTAATCTGTCCTCACATGAAGTTACCCTCAGGACACATAAGATACACATGCATGTTCTGTCATGCATGGGACAATCCAACCATCAGAGCAAGTGATGCAGCCGCTGACAATGATAATGCATTTTCACTCTGCTGTCACCGAGTCTCCCGGAGCCATCTTTACAGAGATTTCCCACCGAAGATGGTGTTATGTAACAGTGGCCGTGGACCCTGCTGTTCATATCACTAATGCCTCACACTGTGGCGGGGTCACGTGCCTTATCCAGGCCACATCCAGGCGCCAGCAGCAGCAGTGTTCCAGCTGTTACTACAGCCTAGCTTCAGTCACCCAGGATCACGCTGAGCCAAGCATCACTCACGCTGCTACATCCTCCACTGAGCAGCCATGTTCAGCACCTCAGCACCCCTCCTCTCACTTTTTGTCACACCACCACTAGAGACAGTGCTACTAGCTATTATATACTAGCAACGCTATCAATCCTCTCCCACAAGCAGAACACAGACCTATACACAGGACATTACTTTGGGATGTCAGTGGGATAACCCATTAACACACTGAAGAGGAAAGACTGGAATTTACTATAGTTTTTGTTTCTAATTTCAACTTTGTTGACAAATGCTTACTGTGTACAGCACACCATCTATATTGTCCAGACAGCTGCTAAGTGTTCACTACCTAAAACAAGCTGCACATGGACCTAAACAGACCAGCTTCATCACTAAAAACACATTCTCTGTTAACACTCTGGGCATTTTTCTTCATCTGTTTCATGGCTCATCATGTCAAGAAACATACTGTAGCACAGCACAGTGCAATATCCAAGAAATAGCAGTTTATAAGTGTCACAAGATACAACAAGTTTAGAGCTGCTGCAATCAGAGATGAGAAATTAACAATGGATCAATCATTTATTATGCGAAAGGAGCCACTTGCACTGAGGAACACAATTCTACGATCCCCCTCACACTGAAAGACACTACATGAAAAAAAGGAGATCTCTGAAAAATCTTGCCTATACTTGCCCAGTATAACAGCAGCATGGTGGAGTAAATATTAGACTTGCATCTGTCAGGTAGAAAGAAACAAGACTGTACAACCTAATGTTGCCCCACATCTGTTAATTGCGTCAATAAGAAAGAAGTTTATAGTATTAACTGAAAAGGTGATAATATATGAGTGTTAAGTTCATGTCTTGGTTCTGCTGTACCTTCGACAAACACAATGCATATTAAGCATCCCACTCTGTAAATATTAGCCATTTTTATTTACAATATTTGAAATGTTGGAATAAAAAGTGGGAATAAAAATAAAATACCACCAAATATATTAATATCAGTCTTTTTAAAACCATCACACTCCAAAAATCCAGTGTCCTTTGATCTTCATGTGTGATAAAATCGGTGAAAAGACACTTCTTAATTTAAATTCAGTGTAGTTTTCTGTGACAGAAACAAAATGTCTGAGCTCGCAATGCAGTAAACCCCACCCATTTGGTGCTACCAGACAAAGAAAATAAACATGCAAATATTATTTGACCTAAGGCTGAATTTAAAAAAGAAAAAGTCTCAATAGCACTTCCTCCTTCCTTGAACTCCTCCCATCACCATCACCATCACCATCACCAGCAAAGCCACCCAAACAAATATGGGTAAGAAATATGAATACTGATCTTGTGTGCATAGTGAAGATAAAAGTCAGTTGCCAGCAGCTCAGGGATAACCAGTGGATTGATGAATGGCCGTGTCTTGCTTGTCAAGGTGGACAGGAGGAGCTACAATATGAATGGGAGTTTGTCGTCAGAGTACTCTCTCATATTTGAAGTGTGGGTCGAGACTGACAGCCCTAATTATGGAAGCTCTTCAAATGAGTGACCTTGAGAGGCAGCAGAGAGATCCATACCTGTGCACACACCATGCACATCCATACACACACACACACACACACACGGAGACAACATATTCCTTCTCACAGTGAGCATCACTTCACTGTCTGCTCCCACTGCTGCCCTCTCCTCTCATGACTGCCACCTATAGGATCTTGTCTCACTGCAAACTGAGCTCTGAGGCTAATGACACAACACACAGACACTTATCTCCTTTACACATCTATTACTGCTCCCTACAACACACAGCAATTCATAACGTGTACACACACAAAGCACACCGTTTTCAGAATATGAAGAAACCACCAACCGCACAGCATCAGCTGTAGTACTGACAGCAGTCTACTGGCATGCACTGCTCACAGATAATTCGCACGATTGTTCAATAGATTTCATGCAAGCAAATTGATCGATAGCAAATGATTGCTTTTTTCCAATTATCAGTCATTCATCTCCAATTCATTAGCATAACTTCAGTTACACTAATGATTTTCTCAGCTTAAAACTAACAAACCTCATGTGCGTGTACACTTCACAGAAAGCGCCTTCTAACAGGCATGACAGTAACAACAGGAGCCAACATCGACCCCAAAGATCATATTATATCACCCAGTGACAGTAAGCACCGTGCTGCTGCTGCTTTGCTGGCTCAAGTGCTCTGTTTCCATCCTGCAGTGTGCTTCCAGTCAGGACAAGAAGCTGAAACAGTATAAAATATGGCAGTGAATCCTCACTGCATGCAAATGATGTGCAATGTCCTCTGGCTCCTGACAGTGCTGTCAAACCTGCACTCATGTGCAGAGCAACTCAAAACAGACTGATCCACCTCCTAAGAAATGCACAGAAGGCTAGAGGGCTGCGAGTGCATTAGAGGCAGAGTACATTTCAATTATCTCTGCCACTGAGAATCGAAGACACTAAGATGGGTTATGATCATCCTCATCCCTTCAGCAGTACCACCACCACCAGCAGCAGCAGCAACAGCAGCAGCAGCAGCAGCAGCAGCAGCACTGGGATCCTGCTGCAGAGCCAGTCCAACAATCCTTAGCTCAGAAAAACACACAGGGCTTGACAGCAGACAGTAGACGGTACAGTACCTTAGCAGCAGCTGTTAAAGGACGGATGCAGTGGCAGGTATTTCCTACTTTGTTGGCAGGGTTGAAAAGAAGCCAGCACGGGACCAGGACGGTGGCTATGGCAGCTCTGTAGCATAAAATGGTTCATCAATGCTCGGCAGAAAGAGGCACAGCCAGGCAGCGCAGGGAGAGAGAGAGAGAGAGACAGCCAGCGAGCATCATTCAGCTCACACTACCGTGGCTGTGCAGCAGAGCACACACATCAACACGCCCCCTTTCTCCCTCTCTCTCTCTCTCTCTCTCTCTCTCTCTCTCTCAATCTCTTAATCTCTTTGTAAATGACAGCAGCTGAGTTATTGTTTCCACAAAGCAGAATGTCACACAAACAGTGGCACGTCATAAACTCTCAGGTCCACTCGCTGCTTGGCTGATGATCTCCATCCGAGGAGCTTGTGAAGGCCAAAACACCTGACTCATGAGTAGCTTGTTAAGTGATTTGTAGGTGAGCAGGAGGAGTTTGAATTGTTTGCGGTGTGAAGTGGGGAGCTGGTGCAGTTTTTGGAGGACTGGGGTGATGTGTTCTCAGGTGTGGATGTGGGTGAGCAGTGGATTTCTCAATGTATTGAAGTTTATTGAGGATTTTGGATGATGAGCTGTTTCGGATGCTGTTGCAATAGTCTAGTCTGGATGTTGTAAAGGCATGGATCAGGGTTTTGGAGGCAGGGACGGGGAGTGAGGGGCGGTCCTGGTGATATGGTTAATACGATGGTCAAACTTAAAATGAAACCAAGCTTCTGGATGTGTGGGGAGGAGGACAGGATGCAGCTGTTGAGGGTGAGGCTGAAGTTTTGGGTGGTTCTGGTGTGGGATGTTGGACTGATGATGATGATGATGTCTGATTGTCTTTGCGCAACCTACTGCTTATTTCGGTGAACTTACTCCTAATATTCACCTAACAGTAGTGGATGGAAACATATTAATTCACATTTTCTATTACCAAACTAAAAGTTCTGTGAAATGTTGCCATCCATTTTAATGGAAACCCAGCTAGTGACCACTTTAGGGCCTGTGGATGGAGATGAGCTCCTTCTTCTTCTTCTTCTTCTTCTTATTCTTATTATTATTATAGCAGCTTTTTCTCTAATAGTGGAACAAAACCACATATGTATGAGTCGGTATCTAAAATAGTCATGTTTTCCATAGTAGTAGAGTTGAGCATCAGCCCACAGTCACATTTCAACACTATGATTCGATTTGAACATCATGAACCTCTGGAATCTGGAAAACCTTACACGTTAGCATCGGATGGTAAAATAGGCAGAAAACCGAACAGAGACGGTTTCCATCTAGTTTTTGGTCAAAGTTTTGTTTCCAAAGTAAAGAACGAAGTTTTCTGCTTCATTTAATGAGCAGAAACTGGTCGACATTTCCCAGTGAGTTAATAAATATCTACATCTACATCTTATTGACGGTTTGTTTTCAGATGTGTAAATGTCAGTCTTTGTTCCACATCTGTAGTTTGATTCTCTGATGCCTATTTTCCTACTGACTGTAAATGTTACTATTTAAGAAGACACTGTTTAGCCTCTGTGTGTGTGTGTGTGTGAGTGTGCATTTTTACAGTCGTGCATGATCGTATGTGTGCGCTTGCCTGCATGCATGTCTGCCTGTGCTTGTCCATATGCTTGAA
>OMNW01034360.1:2336-57250 GCA_900303245.1 Selene dorsalis
AACATAGTCCTTAATTGGACATCATGGGGGGAGTAAAGGCACATCATCTTCACTTGAACTGATTAACTAGCAAAGTTTGTTTTTCTGTTTATTTTCTGTTTATGTAACGATGTCCCATAATGCCACGTGGTACGAGGTCACTGAGATTTCTGGATACACAAATTAGTCATGATTTCAAAGTTGAGTATGGTTTAATGTTGGAGGGGTTTTTCAGGCAGACACAGAAAAGCAGTATACATCTTAAAACTTAAAGGTTGGGGACCCCAGGCAGAAATTATGATTTTTTTCCTCCACCTACACATCTTTTTGAAATCCAAAATGTAGACTTAGTTTCAGTCTGTCTTCATGAAAAAACTTTAACTTGGACCAATATCAAATACTGACTGAGCTGTCACACCCTGTCAATCAAACCACTGAATCAAGAGCTCTGTCAATCAGAGTTGAGAGGTTTTTTATTTTGCTACTTCAGGGCTTAACTACTGAAAATGTCTTGGAATCTTTTCTGATTGAAGCTTCAAAATGAAGTTCAGAGTGGATGCTCCCTAGTTGCCTCTTCTTCTGCCCTGAGTCAGAATAATACTCCCACTGTTGAGTCATGAATTACTTTGTCTTTAATGGCTGCTGAGCTCTGTGTCAGCCGAGGTGAAACTCTCTGCAGGCCTGGAGTTCGATAATCTAAACCTATGAGGGGTACTGGGACAGTTAACCGGGGTAGGCATTTGTTCCAAAACACTGTTTTTTTTCTTTGGTAATGTAGTATACAGAGCTGCCACTACCGCCAAATTGCACTTAAGACAGTGTAACTGGGCTTTGGCTTTGTGGTTTTCTCTTCCTACTAATGGACTGTCCTCAGCCCGGGGTGCTATCCATCACATGCACTACCTGAAGTCTGGAGCCTCTATAAAGATTAGGACTGTTAAGAGAAGATGGATGGCCCTTGTCGCCGCCAAGCATCATCCCCAAATGCCTAAATTAAATCTAGAAATTCTCATGGGGAGTTTAGATTAGCCTTGTAATAGCAGACATGAGGCAGGGCTAGCCTTGGCTCTGCTATTATTACAGTAGCATATCTTGAAATATTTATGAAAATTGTGAACATTAGCTTTAAGAGCCATTTTACAGTTAGTTGAAGAGGACTTCAGAGGTGGAAGAAAATTTCACCTTGGTTAAATTCCCAGTGGGAACATTGTGGCGTAAGTCATTGTCCCAGTAGACAGAGAAGGTGGACTAGCTAACTGCCTCTTTCCTCCCTCCTTCCTCCTCTCTCTCTTCTTTCTTTTTTTGCCTCTGGGAATTAGTCAAAGAGCGAAACAATCGTTAAAAGAAGTCCATATTAGATTGACCTTTGTTTCTCAGCTTACACCTCTTTTGGTCTTTTAAAAGGTTTGTTGGTCCTGTGGCCTTTTAAAGCCAGTGGTTATGGATTTGTTTCCTCTCAAAGAGATGGTTGACTGAGGTGGCATGGTTTTTCAGTTCGCTGCTGGAAGCCTTTTAAAAAACAAGCACACCGGGTTTCGTAGACGTAATGCTTCCTCGACTTTGTAGCAGCATTTCAGAGAGGAGACGTACAAGGCTGTGGTGTGTGGTGTCAGATATTGATATTGGTAAGCATTCTTGCCACCAAAGAGGAAGATACTGTGAATGAGTGACTATACACCAATGAATCCAAGGGTTACTTTAAAGGGATATCCCGGCGTAAGTTTAACCCATGGTTTAACGCACCGTGACACTGAGTAGAACACCCCTTGGAGAGATCAAGTTTGCCGCCCACAAACTTCTCTAGTTGTAGTGACTTCAGCACAGACAGCCAATAGCAAAATACTGCTTTCTTTGTAGCCAAGAGCCAACCACAATCAAAAAAGCCACTCACAGCCACAAATAATGGTCAGAGCAGCAGCATACTTCATCAACAGTACAAATAGGGTCCCAGCACATAATATGAGGCATCAAACACCTGCTAGCTTTGACTGGTTTCTATTGAAAAGAGACAAAAACAGAACTCACCCACTCTCCTCCAGTCCCCCCCACTATATCTATATCTATAATTATATTATATTATATTATATTATATTATATTATATTATATTATATTATATTATATTATATTATATTATAATACCTGTTTTATTTATCTGAAACTGTTGAAAAATGTTCATCATTACATTTGTCATGTTAAATTTTTATTAAAATATAAAAATATTTAAATGAGAATAAACCTTCTGATATCTTCAAATCTCACTTGTAAGTATAAGGAAACATTTAAGCTTGACAAAAATAGTGATTTGAGTTATATCATAATATATATCGATATCGACTGATATGAAAAAAATGATCGTGATAGCATTTTTTCTCATATAAACCAGCCCTATGAGGGGGTGTTCTACTCGGTCTTACAGTGTGTTAAATCATGGGTCAAACCTACGCTGGAATATCCCTTTAAGCATTTTAGGGAAAGTGTAAGTCTATGCTCAAGTCTTAACAAGTAAATTGGAAGTGAAGATAAGATCGTTTTAAATCTTTGAATACTGATTAAGAATGATGTGACATTTTTCTCAGTACTGGGGCGCCGAGCAGCCAGGAGACATACACGTGCACAATACTGAACATCAAGTGGACTCATATGAATATATCTGTTTGATTATCTATCTGTGTTTGTGCAGCCATTTAAAGAGCAAAACGCTTGTTACAGGTTCGTTTTTGACCTTAGTCACATTGAGTTATATCCTTACATCCTTGTAAATATGTTTCAGTACAAATTAAATCACAGTAGTAGCAAAGGGTTCTGGTTTATAAATTGTGTGTGCACATTAAAAATTACATTCAAAAATGTGTTCAATGGTAATAGTACAATTTCAGAGGAGGATGTAGGTGTAGACGTAACGAAAATCACTGTCCCTTGTACATCTGTAAACTTAAATCACCAGACACTTTAATATTTTAATTTCAAAGGTCTGTTAGCAGACCAGACCTTTTCAATACAGGGGCTTCATCATTTATTAAATATTCCAGATGTCTCTGCTATTATATTATTTATTCGTAATTGTATCTGCTGAATATTTTTGCTCATAGGTCTCAAGTCAAATCTCACAGCAGTCACATCCAACTCAACTCTAATACTCTGCTGTATATACAGTGTACTATGAATTCCCAAATAAAGGCCAACACTCAAATGGCAAAGTCTCAAATAATAGCTGGAACAAAAGGGTGTAATTACTATAATGGCTCACATGGTAAATTCAGCATAATGTTCCATTTTTCCACAGCACAGCACAGTCTCATCAATCTGCTGCTCTGTGTTTCAGAAATGCTGTTTTATTAACTATTAGTATTTCCAATTGCTTATGACTGTATATTCAATTCTGCTGCACGTTTCAAATTAAAAACCCCACTAGGGATAACCTCAAGGAGGAAATTTGGTTTGCAGGCATTAAATAGGGCACAGTACACTGAAAATGAACAGCAGCAATCTGTAGTCATGATGTAACATAAGATATTTATGAAGTGAAATTTTAAATATTGAACAGTAATACAGTAAAGGCAAAACATGAATAGAAGTGATTACGGCCGTTGAGTCCCTAGAAGCCTTTTAATGTGAAAAATCTGAACAGGAAAGTATTGAGTTTCATTGATGGGAGCTTAAAATTGATTGAAACAACAACAAATTGGACAAAAACAGCAGGTCTGCAACTAATGATTATTTTCACTATTGATTAATCTGATTATTTTCCTGACTTTCCTTTAATCCTACAATATGTCATAACATATAGCCCACAGTAATGTCTTTAGCTGTTTCTTTCCATTCATCCAATGATCCAAAACGATATTGAGTTAACAATGATAAAAAAAAAACATTCATAGAAGATACCAAGGAGCTTGAAAAATGATCTTTGTAATGATGGAACAAGCGCTGAAGAAATGTACATATTCAATAAGACAATAAGGAAACATGAAGGACAGGTAAACAACATGAACACAGCAAAATAAAAAAATAAAAAACTAATATATATATATATATAAAAAGGCATTTTTTGTATTTATCAACATGAATTGGAAATGAATGGTGCAGGCCTGACTCTCTCTGCAGTTGAGGTTAAAAGAAGCTCTATCAGAAACGCCATCACTTTTAACGCTACTCAATTTCTGCACAGTCAACATGCTGAATTGTGCTGAGCAGGACCACACACTCCAAAGATTTGCACCAACTTCCTATTTAAGTGAATTTGTATTCACCTGAATGAAGTCAGACTGTTTTCCCCATGTTTGCATGGTCTGCAGGTTATTTATTAAACGGCTAATAGTGAATGCTGCAGTCACTGTGGTCAAATGATATCGCTGCGCTTTTTGTAAATCCTATTATGCAGACCCTCAAAGACAATACAGGGCCCCCCTCAGAATGTGTTTCTGATTATTATTTTCACCTTCAGCATGTACGATAGCCTGTCTTCTATAAAATACAGCACTCTGCAGCTTGTTCCCAACGTAGCCCAGGGGAGAGTTGCTGCCAGTCATTTTCAGTTTGAAGTGTAATGAACTGCCACCAATCTTTCCTCCACAGTTTCTATTCTAACATTCAAATCTAGCATCAAGAATATCATGCTGATGCTTCTGTAGTCAGTTGTAAGTGTCTCTCCTCCCCTTATGTCAATGTATCATGAAAGGTTTTTGCATTTTTTTTCTCCTGCTAGCAGTGTAAAGCCCCATGTGTATCATGTCTGAGTGCTGCAAGGGTGGGAAGGAGTAGCTTTTCTCATTTCCTCTGACTGTTTTGGAACTGAATCACATTAGCACAGTGACAGGGAGTATGTCTAGACCATAAAACATCCCGCTTTGCCTCTGTCCAAATGAGAGATGGGCCTGCTCAGCACTGCAGGTGCTTGCAGGAGCTGAATGATGCAATGAGAATATTGAAAATTACTCTTTTTGGCATTTCCCTTTTAGGGCTGCCTCCCTGCTGCATTTTACTCTCTGATAGTTCACATTTAGCAGCTTATCAGATCATCACTGTGCTCAGCAGTTGCTGTTTTACTGTGGTTCTGTCGCGTACCAACTCTTTGGGATAGGAGACACTGTTGAGCGGGGCTAACAGACCTGGGCAGTGCCAGTTGTGGGTAACAGGCCAAGATGTGTCAGGGGAGCAGACTGTTATTATGTGCGATGAAAATCCATGCTATCCTGACGGCTACAATTAGTGTCAGCTGGGGTATTGAGTCCTTAAAAAGGACTCCTGGCCTTTTGGCTCCCAGCCTGTCTGGCTATAGATGTCTCTAATGAGTCATTAGCCGCATGGCCTCTCCTCTCATGAGTCCACCCCATAATGGCACACCTTTCATCTATTTTACAGAGAGGCTGTCGTTGGTCATTAGTACAGCTCTGAAGTCCTATTACCTTTACGTCAATGATGAATGAATAGAATGCGGCTGCCAAGAACAATATCTCTTCGTATCCTGTGGTCAGCCATGACTCTTTTTTAATTCAATTTCTCCTCCACCATTAAGTGTAATTGATAATTGATGTGGTCTAACTTCATTGTCAGAAGATGTTGAATTTTTTAACTAAAACCACAGGGCAGGTTGTCGTCGTCTTGTGTTTACTGGAGGTGCCGTTTGCTGTCTACGGCCGTGGCTGTTTGCTGTCACAGATGATGACTTGACACTGATGTGATCCACAGGGAGCTGCTGCAGCTCTTGGGAAGAAACCTTCCAAAATAATGAAGCTGCTTCAGTGCTTTAAAATGCGGCACAGTGTCCAAACACAGTGCCATCTTGCCCTTGTCTCTCGGTAAAATTATGCAGCTTCGGATTGTTGTTTTCTCTTCATGTCTTTGTTTTTGACACAGGAGCAAATTGTAAGTGTGTGTCGTGGATTGACAACTCTGGGCAAGCTCAAAGTCTTCAGTTCAAAATTGAGGCTAGTATCAATAGGGTTCAGAGGCATGTTTTACATAACAGTGCCTGAGGAAAAATCCAAACAAGCAGTTTTTTTTTAAAAAACTTTTTTCTATTTTACTTAAATCATAGCCGCACCTCACTGGACTGTCAGTTTCTACAAACTTCACACTTGCTCATATGTTTTCATTCACATATTGTATTGATTAGTGTATGTACAGCATAAACATAACACAGCGAGCGGTGTCACCTTGAGTGGCGAAGTGATTGCTACAGGTCTTGTGTTAATCATTGACACGGTTGATTTGTTTTATAATCAATTGTATTTGCTGACAGTCCTGGCTCTTCAACTGAATAATCAGTCAGGGTTTTGAATATTATTTGGAGATTAAACTATTCACATGTCTCAACAACAACTGGCACACAGATCTTTGAACGTCAGTGCAAAAAGTAAATATCCACAGCTGCAACAGTGCAATGACCTCATTAGCTACACCTATTATCTAACATGTTACTTACCAGTTACTTACATTTTGACTTAGGAAGTCATAACCATAATGCACCATCTCTTATAATCTAATTTCTATTTATCCTGAACGTATCTTTCCATATATATTGTTTCTTGTCAAAAATGGTCTTCTGTGGTTTTTGGCTGCACCAGCGAGTTAAAAACCTTCAAGAACAGGTAACTCATTATAGTCATTAATATCTCACACAATCTCCCAGTACAAACAGAGATATTGAACTTAAGTGAATGTTACATAATAAAATATAATAGTAAGTTGAACAATAATTAATTATTGTTGTATCACCCAACCCTATTAACTATTATTAGTAAATGCCATGAATTTGCAATACTGTAACAGTATGCCCTAGTTGGAGACTGAAATAACCCTTTTCTGTCTGTGCTTGTGTAACTTTGTTAAATTTGTGACCTTGATGGCAGCAGAGCTCCCTGTTGCAAAGCTGTGGCTCAGAGCTCTTTGTAAAGCCGGAAACAGTCTTTGCACTTAACACTGCTCAAGGCTGGAATATTAGAGTCTGTCTTTCTCTTTGGTTGTTTCATCAAGGCCACAGAACAACAGTGACAGGGACGCTGCTCCGCGAAGCATCGACAACAGCAACATTATGGTTGGAAGCACTGGAATGAACGCTGAAGTACTGAGATAACTTAGTGCTAAATGAACAGTAAGGTTTTCTAATGGAAATCAGGATAGAAATCTCATTATTTCCAGTTAAATAAAATGTGAGAAGTTGCTTTACACTGGAAAACATCTGTCTTCTCAGGGATCACAGAAAGCCAATGCTAATTCTATCGAATGGGCAGCTGCCAGCTCCCACTGAGGGAGAACCACACAGGTGGACAACCTTGAACTCCTAACCATTGACCCACCGCTGCATTTTGACTGATTATCAGTAGCAGTCTAGACAGTGCGCTTTGGTCCCATGTCTCCCAGGCTTTGTGTGGCCTATTCTGTCTGTGAGTCAGTCTTTGTCCTGCTCTGTTGGCTGTCACAGTGCAGCCAATTTAAAAAAAAAAGGAAGAAGATTTTTTTTTCTAAAGCACCTGGGGTCCTCAGTCCAATTGAGACCAATCAGACTTGTTCACCTGTTTTCTGTTTAGTTTCTGTCTGTTCTTCTTTGTATATTTTTAAACTTTTTATTTTTCATTCTTTATAAATAATACATAAACAGTTAATGAATAGTTTATAGAAAGTGGTGGAGATTAAGTAGCTATAATTAATCCAGTGCAATATAAATATACTTGGACATATTGCATTTATGTACAAATATGAATATTTTATGCTACTTCATACTTTAAACTGAGAGGCGAACATTTTCCTTTTTTTTTTTTCACCATGAGCTGATTAAGACTAATGTCTTATTTAAGGTTTACACAAGCCTTTATTTAAACTCACAACAAATCCATTAGAAAATCAAGTAATTGAAATTAGCCCCACCTTTAGCTGCAACATTAAAATGATATTCACATTAGTCCGTCAATCATTAAACAATGTTATGAAACACAATACTCTGAAATGTGTAACTCTGAATTATTTTACCTTGAGTACTTTCAGATTTTGATGGTTATACATTTGAATTTGAATTCAGGACTTTTACTTGTAACAGAGTATGTCTACACTAGTGTTGCCAATTTTGCAGGATCAAAAGATCTGAGCTCTACCATCCACTATAACATACAGCAGCTATAAACAGTTTTAATCACTAGTATATAATATATAATATAGCCTACTTGTGTAAAGCTGATTTTCATTTTTGCCTTTGATATTTTTGTGCTTGGTCCTGTCTTAATTTTTTTTTTCATATATTTGTAATTTTTCCTGTTACGCATGCATTGCTAAATGACACTATTTTCATTTATGTCCTTTACTGCTTTGTTTTTACGCTGACTCAATTCAACTGCCCAGAGATGCCTTTGACCTGGACAAATGAGAATTTGCACAGATATGCTATACAAGTTATTATTAAAATCATATCCATTATCTGGTTTGTATAACTTAGAGCTGCTTCATATCTATTGCAGTGTCTTAGGCATCACTTACCCTTTCTTAGTTATTTCTTTCCTGCAACCATATATCAACAGCAGGAACTTCATTGATCAAGATCAGAGCTTTCCACACACATCGTGCAGCTCCTTTATTTTCTCTCTGTAGTTGTGCAGCATTCTTCCCCCAGTTGTTCATCAGCCTTGTTTGTGTGCTTGCTTGGCTTAGTGGAAAGGTTCTGAGGTTCCTGGACTTAAATGGGTACAAATAAGCAGAGTAATGGATAAGAGGGTGTGAAGAATCAAGCTGTGTGATGTAACATCCGGCACTGGAAGATATCCTTGTCTTTTGATCGAGCCGAGTGAATAACACTTCACTCAGGGCTGTGGACTGAATACAGGGCTCAATCCCTCCCAGGCTAAAGCACACAATCCCCACAACCTGCTTTTTTCCATCTTCATCTCTGTGCTTGCACTTGGCACAGTGGTTTTCATTCAGAAAATAAGATAGCAGCTTCACAGTCTTTGCTGTTATATTCATTAGTTTTCATGCCATTTTTCACTGCTGTCCTGATAAACTCCAGTTGTTCCCTCAGAGCCACACGTGTGAAACGACCTTCGTTACTGCCCATATTTAGACACATTAGAAAACGCTGAGCACCACAATATATGGGATAATCTTCCCTCTCTCCATTTCAATTGACGCTGGAGAGGGTTAAAGCTCTGTGGCAGTACACTGTGCTGAGGAGAGATTGGCTAATCTGTGAAAGCGAGTCCACTGCTCACTAGAATTTTATGCTCACTGATTTAATGTCCTCTCTGTCTTTTTCTCCTAGGTAAGCACTTTCTTGCTGCTGTGTCTGGGATGGGGGTCGGGTCGCCAGTCGTGGTGGCTGCGTACAAGGGCTGCGATGACTGATTGAGGTGATGTACTGCAGTGTGTCACTTCACAACAGAAAAGCTGGTTGTGTTGATTCCTCAACACACTGACAAGCACTGGGGACGTGGGACACTAGATATGTAATGCTCAGAGAGGAAACACCAAGCAAAGTAGTCTCCACTTAGGTTTCTTAAAAGGAAATCCCAGGTTAATGTAACCTGTGTCTCTGCTATTTTAGCATTCATTCAGATTTGTAACAATAATTCAGGTTTGGGAAATCAGCACAAAACAAAGATACATAAGCCATCAGCTAATCAGACCGGTTTTGAACAAGCCCTGAGGATATCTAAAGATAAAATGTAAGGTGGTAAAATTATAAACCAAATATTTCACTGTAAACCTCTATTACATTTCCACTTGAACTCCTTTGCCCTCATGAGTAAATGGATTTTGCTGTCAGGTCAAAGTTAGACATCACACAGATTTGAACAAAACACAACACAGGAAACACAAATAAGTGAAAAGCTGATGTCTTTGTATAATGTTGTATAATGCACCTTAAAGGTGCTATAATCATTGTTTTGATACAACACTAGGTCAGCTGACTGCTTCTAATGTGTAATGAGTGACTCACAGAGTTGGAATTTTACTTAAGTTCACCAAACATTTTTAGTATCTTTCAGCTGACTGTTTTGGTTTGCTGTGGTTTACTCTCACTGGGCCTCAATCACTAATTCCGTCTTGAGTATTTTCTTAAATTCTTTCTTAAGAAAACTCTACGTTGGGTTCATACTGAGTTCAGTAGAAAAGTAAGGAGTCCAGTGACGTTTAGTTCCAAAAGCTAGCAGGTGTTTGATTTCTCATATTATGTGCTGGGACCCTATTTGTACTGTTGATGAAGTATGGTGCTATTCTGAGCATTGTTTGTGGCTTAGAGTGGATTTTTAGATCATGGTTGGTTCGTGGCTACAAAGACAGCAGTATTTTGCTATCTGGCTGTCTGTGCTGAAGTCGCTACAACTGGAGAAGTTTGCGGTCAGCGAAATTAATCTTGAATCGATAGTGTGTACTACTCGGTTTCACGGTGCGTTCGACGACAAGTTAAACTTACACCGGAATATCCCTTTAGGAACTGTTCGTGAACGAGGCCCACTGTTCTCATCAGGGCCACAGCTGTCAGGCAGATGTCAGTGAAAAAAATCTTTTAAATTCCACTTTATATAGCTGTATACAGCAACAAAGGGCAGACAAGCAACATTAGCAGTTAACAGGTAAACGCACAGCAAGCATTTAGCTGATAAAAGCCAGGTATTTCCCTGAGGAGTTAGTGGAGACTAAAAGCAGATCTGAAAGGAGAGTAAATATTGGACTTTAATTCATCAGGTTGACACAACACACCAATGAATAATGTTGCTGTGTATATAATTGATTTGTTATTCAACTTTTTGCTAAGACATTCGTCAAGACAACAGAATAGTGTCACTATGTCAACGAGGGATCAGCACTTTGCGTGCTTGCTGACTTTCAGTGGTTCAGATAATCTGGAAGGCTTTTAGCTTGTTAACAACATGTTTGGTTGCCAGAGTTTCTTGTCCTGATATAAATGATGTTAACATGTTCCCAGGAGCCAGTAGTTCAGGAACCAAAGGAGATTTTGTTAAAAATTCAAAGAGCAATCGACTCTCTTAATGCAAAAAACAAAAATCTAATCCATTTAAAACCCCTCTTCTCAATACAGGGTATAGGCCTTACACAGCAGTTAATATTCCAGTAACCCTGCAGTATTGACACTGTGATGGAACTACTTCCACATCAGTGCAGCAGTCAGGTTGTGGTGTGGTCTGCTGAGCCTCCATTATGCATGAGGTCTGACCACCCTTCACCAGCTGTCACTGAGCTGACCACTGAATCCCATCTGGACCCTGGGGGACGTCACCGTGGTCCATCAGGGAGGCTGTAAGATGAGCCCACTGACACGGAAACTACCACCCCAGATTCCACTTACTGCAGCCCTGCCTCTCCCTATGGTCGATAGGCCTGCTTCCCTCTGAGGCTGGGTTTCTCTCGTTCCTAGGTTCAAAGGATGTCCTGCTGCTCTGATCTAGTCACTCAAAAGCCATTTTTCTCTCTCCTGGCTCTGGTTGTTTGGAGCTTGAGTTGATGTGAAGGTGAAGCTTTTAAAAGATCCTGGTCACTTAATGGCTGATTGCACTGTACGTATTATTATTAGAAACAATGGTGTTGATGGTGTAATTTTCCTACATCAAGTAATATTGATGAACTAAAAGAAAAAATGTAATAAAGTAGTAAAGTAAAGCATAAAATATATATATATACATATAATGAAATGAAATAATGAAATAAAATTGATAAAAGCAATGATACAGACAACTGAGCGAAATGAGCCTTGTTTCCTTTAGGAATGTACACAAGTGATTTTGTCTGTATGTGATGACAGCATGGTGTCATCTGCATAAGGCAGAGTTTGATGACCTTAGTATGGAGATGGTAAACCATTCGGGGGCTTGTAAACTAAAGATAACAGGAAGAGACAGGAAGTCAATGCAGACCTGCTAAGTTGTGTGCGGTCAGGGCAAGCAAGGCAAGCAGTGCTTGACTAGTAAAAAAAAGAAAGAAAGACAAAACAAATACTGAGTGGAAGCAATCTCTCTCCTTACATCTGATTTCACAGCCATCTGTCTCATATTGGATCTGAAATTGCTGCTTGTGGGTGCGGCCCCCTGTTGACCGCTGTGCGCCACTGTCTTGGACAGCTGGCTTGACCAGAGCTTGGCTACCAGTCCATGCTACTCATGACTTTTGTCATTTATGTTGGCGTGACCGTGTCTCATTGACAAAGACTGAGGAAGGTCAAGCGGAGGGGAGGACAGCTTGTTTTGGAGGTTTGCACATGTGCATTACAGACAATTACTGGGATTTCTGACAGATGAGTGCTTATAGCTGGTTACCATAGCTACAGAAGAGCATGCTTGATCAAGCTGCGTTTAGCATGGCTTTCACTGTTCTCAGGTCAGTTAAAATATTATGTGGAATATGTGGAAACTGTGCTTACTGTTTACCTACTTCAACAACGGTCTTTTCTCAGTTAGCGGCGCGTTAGCTCAGTGAACGAAGGCAAAACTAAAACAAGGAAACCGACAAATGAATTATTTCTCATCTATGGCCACAGTAGTCAACATGTGTGAGCACTCAGAGTTAAGGTGAAGTGTGGAGCAGCTTTTAACAGCTTCTTCTGGGTCAGGGTTTGAGATAGCTCTCATAAACCCTGCTCTGTCTCACTGATCTTACAAGTTCTGATTTTAGCCTCATCTGTTCAGACTTCATTTATTCAGTTTACATATTTACAGTTAAACATTTAGTCTTAAGCATTTTGATGCAGTTTTTCACAGTTACCTTGTTTATTAATGTTTTCAGTGCAGTAAAGCTGAAGATGTCCAGGCAGAGTGAGAGAGACTTTGAAGTTAGGAGGAAAGACAGGCAACACACAATCATCAAACTGTGTCTTTTAGTGTGGATGGTGAAAGTCACCACACGCCACTGGTGTACATACTGTATTACTGTATATATATATTTGTTAATCCAGTTTAAGAGCATTACAGTAGACCAGAGGATGGACACCAGTGTAGCAATCAATATGTTTCCATCAGACAGAGCCAGATATGGTCTGATTTTTTTTCAATATTTCTCAGGTGGAAAATGCATTTCTACTGGAGTATACTAGTCAGTGTGCTTACCAAGGTTTACATCATTTTCTGTTAGAGTATCCAAACTTTTTTTTTTCTTTTTTTTAATCTTGCAAGTCAACCTTTGTAATTTTTGTTTTGTTCTCATTTGACTACATGAGTATTATATTTTTTAACCCCTCATAAAAGTCTTTTTTTTTTGCTATCTGGCCCCAGCAGAAAAGTCTTGAACTTAAAACTGACATACCTGACTGTAGATTAGTTTATATGAGACGCTGATAAATATTTAAGCGTGGTGCAAGGCCACTTATCTCAAACCGTTAATTGTCTCCCTGCCCCATCTGTATTGATGATGTCATGGCTCTGATAACCACCGTCTGTGTTTGCAAGAACAGTATTGTCTGTTCAGCATGTCTAAAAGTGGCCCTTTGGAGCAGATGGTGCAGGAGGCAGGAGACCAACCCTTCTCTCACCTCAATCTGGATAGCAGGGCTCATCACTCCCTGCCTGGATGGGATGGAAAAGAGTTTGCTCAAGGCAAAACAGGAGGCAACAACCTTGGGAGACTAGTGATAGCGATCACTTTATGCTTTGTGTGGATATGTAAACTGACAAGATTATGTCTTTATATAACTATTATCTAATGATTTAGAGTTGTTATTTGAGAAGAGGTAAATTGCTCCCTACTGAGTTTTTTTTTTCAGGGTACCATATGTTTGAGCAAGGCAGTTATCTAATGTCCTCAGGAAGTCTGTAGATTAGTCTTAATAAGCACATACCATACTGCAAATACACATGACACACAGCCTGTCATCAGTGAAATGTCTTAGGAATAATCCTTATCAGACTTCCTTTGTCTTCTAACATCAGATTAAAGAAAATTGAAGGGACTCCTTTATTGCTGCTACATCACAGCTGTGCAGCTAATTAGAAATGTGACCGGTTCCTCCAAAAAATATTGCAGTCACTCAGTGAACGTTTAGCACCAAAGTTTGAGTCATAGTCTTTACTTGAATGTGTGAGTGTGTGTGTGTAAAGATGTTTTGTCAGAATAGTTAAAGAATGCCAAAAGACTTTACAGTTGTTTGTAGTTAGTTAACTATTGTTGTCACTTTATCTACTGTTATACTTAAACCCATATATCATTGTGAAGGATTACAGCAGAGATCTGATTTACCAGTTGTTTACTTCAACATCAACATTTTGTAAAAACATTTAGTAGTTTCAAACATACTTTTATACAGTTTGAAGATATTTATCGCCATAAAATGCTCCACTTGTATCTGACGGCAGTTTTGTCCTGCCAGTGCCCTGTAACTATGCAAAATAAGAATTTACATGCAGAACATTTGATGAGGTCATAACATTTGATGCATTGTTAGAGCTGAAACCAGCCAGTGGTATATGGAATTGTGAGGAAGTGTATAACACCTCTGAGCTCCTCCTCTCACGTCTGGATTGACTGCAGAGTTGGTGTAGTTTTCTCAAGTCATTATACAGTAGTTATGGACATGGATGGATTAATGAACGGACCAACCAGAGCCTTTTGTCTAAAGAGACTGTCAATATTTCTTCTTCAAAAGTCAAAATGACTACAAACATTGACAGGAGACATTAAACTACAAATGATGCAGAGGCTGCTGTGCTTGCCGATGAGTACGTCTTAACGCACAGGGACAGCTTTGAAAGGTTTTCTTGGTCCTCAGAGCGCAGCGCTCCTGTGGCCAGGCGGCTTACATTTAAACGACAGTCTAAGGGGGAGGTTTTGGTGTTTTGCTTTGAATAAGAAGAACGGCGTGCCATCGAAGATGGTTAATTTGATGAAAACAGAGTCTGTGTGCAGTGTGCAGTCCTCTGTCACATAGTGGGACAGTGTCCACAGAATTAGTTTGTCATTGTATTTTATGTTATAAACAAGAACTGTCATAGTAGTGCTTAAGAAAAGCCACAACACTCTTATTTTACAGATTAGGTTTAAAACTGTATCATGTAATCTAATTCATTTGCAGTTGTGTGTAACCAATCCCACAATGGCCAGAAACATTATCAAATCTACACCACTATTTGCCCCATGATTCATTACCTTTCACCAAAGTTAAGTAAAATTTCTTTGCTATTTTTAAGCAGGATGTCTTAAAAAATCGCAAACAGATGAACAGACCATCTGCTTTGGTGCAGGTAGCCCACACACTTCAGTAGTGAAGTTAAAATCAGAGTTGTGTGACATTTTCTGTATCATTGCTCTTTCTAAAGTAAAATAATGGTTCAAAAGCACAGATGGATTCTACCAGCGATCATACAGTACAGCATATAGCTTGAAGACCAGCTGCAACTATGAGCAAATTACAGAATGTTTCTTGTGTTGGTTAGTCTTTGTTAATGTGCTGATTAAACCAAAGCTTGCCTAACAACATAGTATGTATTCTAGTGACTATACATTGTATTTCTTAAGAAGAATCAGTCAGTGTAAACAATTCTACAGTATGCACCTGGTGAGGTTACATGTCAGGGCACGAACTTTAATCATATATTAACTCCTCTACATTTGTCATCCTTTGTTCAGTCAGCAACATGTTCGTATTTCTAAAACAGACTAACTTCGATTAACCTACATCTCTCAGAGTGGAAACAGTATGTTCCCATCAAGTGAGAGAATATGTTTCATGTCTGCCAGCTATTGAATCAGAATCCCATTCATAATTTTGTTTTTAAAATAAAAGGTCACATTAGCATTTGTGTTGATAAGCAGTTGGTATGCAGAGACTATAGTACTCACATCTCTGCTGGTGTTGCTGGGTAAAGAAAAGCCAGGCCGTGTAGCTGAAATGCCATATTATAAATTACAGAGAAATTAGATTGTGCTGTTAAAAGTACTAATGTGAAGAAATTTACATGCATTAAGTAATTTTTTTTTCATTTATTATATCTTAATTGCTAATGTGTGAAAGGACTGTAAGGTCAGCCTGTGGACTAATATCTATGAAGAAAAATGGCAAAATTTCTAAGAAAAAGATGTGATGTTTATACTGGCTCCTGAGTTTCTTCCCTAAGTGCCTTTCCTCCTCAAGTTAGCTTTGAAAGTACACTGACATCAACAAATGATTAGATCCCTGCACAAAACATCTGTTCCTTACAGTCTGTTACTAAAATAAGAAGGACTTTATTAATATTACAAACAATCTCTGTAATGCTTTAATATCATAATATACTGTAAGTCAGATTGCATAGAGGCTTAAATGGTTAATTAAAGATTAATCTTTACAACCCATATGTTACATGTCTGTATGTAAATACCTTTTAGTTCTAGAGATCCATTAGAGTATTGTTCAATGTGTCATTCATTGTTAATAAGTGTGGCCAAATCATGTATTTATTTAGTTCAGTGAGACATTAAGTAACTGCTGCCTCAGGCTACTGTAAAGTTGAAGTTTGCAAAAGGTAGCTAGGTTCATGATTTATTCAAAATATTCCCGTACATCTTAGGAGTTTTCCTGGTCCATGCTGGTGTTTTAGTGAGCCTTTTTCTTTTTTTTAGAAAAATGTTTCAAACCTTTCTGGTATCTGATGTGAGTGGTAAGCTAATGCATGAGGACGGAACATCCATCCATCCATTTATCCAATTTTTATACCTCATCCCCTCTGTAGGGTTGAGGGAGGCCAGAGTGTATTCCAGTATTGTACATCCTGTTTTCAGTTCGCATACCTGAAGCATTAAGTCGGTAGAAAACATTAATTTTTTACTCATTTCATCTATTTACAAGTAACTATGTGCAATACCAAACAACAATGCTGCCATTTGATGTTTGTGCCAGATTTAGCTTTAAGCCAATGTTAACCATTCATCCATCCGTTAGAAGGTCACAGCCAAAACAGAGTATTCACATGGGAACAACACCCTAAACGTCCATGATTAAAATCCATCACAACCTAAATGACCATATAGGTTGGTTGTCCCCACCCTCAGGTATAGCCATAGGGTATAGCCCATAAGCAGTGGCATGTTTAATCAGCTATTGTCACCATGGTAATGTTAAGAAACAAATGGCTGAGGTCGTGGCTTGGTCACAATTAGGGTAGGTGCTGAAATTAAAACTACATGCTTAGGGTAAAGGCCATGGATTGAGTCATCCACCCATCCTTCTATCCAGCCTTCCATCCATCCATCCATCTGTCCATCCATCCGTCCATTTGTCCATCCATCTGTCCATTCACCCATCCATCCATAATTACTTATCCGGTCATTAGAGGTTACCTAACACTAAAAGGTAACAACACATGTTGTATTAGACTACTTGCACAGATCCCTGGGGTCACGTTTTAAAGGTAGAGTCTGGAGGTTTTTGCTCAAAAATAAAAGCCAGACTTCTACAAATGAAATCCGGCTGTGGGCTTTTAGTCCTGTGTGGTGGTGAGTGACTGTGTCTGCAGAGCCCCCTCCCCCTGCCTGTATTTTAGTTTTTTGCTTTGTTTTGTTGTGCATGGGACGGGACACTTCTGTGTGGAGAGTCGGTGTTTCTCTCCAACCGAGAGCAGAGCAGGTGAAGTTCTGTGCGAGTAGGAGACTGGGACTGTATTTCCTTTTCTTTGCAGTCCTGACTAGTCCTGACTACTGCTGCTGCTGTCAGTGACAGGAGGCGTGCACAGTTGAGCCCGAGAGGAGGGGCCCAGTTTGAATGTTTTGTTTACAAACTGCAAGGACAACTGGTCTTCCTTCAAAATGACCTACCATTTTCTATTTACTGCTTTGATGCTCTCAGCACCAGTGCTCTACGTCAGCAAAGTTGGATTAACTACTTTTGAATCAGTAGTTGTTACATCTTCCTCTACTGCTGTTCTGTGTGACTGACACGTAGGCTGGTAGTGTTATTAGCAGCAGGAGAAGCGCTCTGCAGCACACTAGGGTTTTATAATTGAATTATGATCAGGATGTGTTATTCTTCTGTGTGGAAATTTGATGTTGTCACATCACAGACAGTGAACAGAGGCATAAAAACATGAACCTTAAAACTAAAACATGAGAATGATAGAGGCTGTTATAGTTTAGTCTGAGGCAGGTCATCTGCAGTTGCACAATTCCATTCTGTATCTGGAAGGAGGAGTGAGTAATTTTAGTTTTTATTATTAGGTAAGGTGATTGGGTGGACCACAAGCACATGAAAAATAGAAATATACATACAAAACATAAAATTCAAATGCAAAAGCTGAATATTTGGGGTTCTCATATACAGCCTTACTACATAGGGTATAATATTCATGCAATGGCAGAACAGCAGCACAGTACATAACATGCACTGTCTGATCAAGAAGTGCATGCACAAATTAAAATCAAGGACATCTATACGCAGTTTAAGGTCTTGAGCTCCCCTGCACACCTTTGGGTTATTGGTGGAAAGAAATCTGTGTGTGAGATTGCAGTTACCGCCACTCACAAAGAAATGATAACCAATACATTAACGAACACAAAATTACCATAGATTGACACCTTAAAGTGCTTCCACTCATCTGTCTTTCTGCTCAGTGTTTCTTACTTTGCCAGTTTGCATTTTATAGCAGCATCTCTGTCGTGCAGATTTACTTTTTCTGCACTAATGTCTTTATGTGTTTTATTGAATGTGGGTGTTTGCACTCAAGAATTATGTTCCTGTACAGTACAGAATGTTAGAGTGTGTGTGTGTGTGTGTGTGTGTGTGTAAGCTCGCTCCCTGTTTTGTGTCAGTGCATAGAGTATCTGTGTTTTTTCATAAATCCATTTTCGCTGGTTGTCAGCACTAACGCTACTGTCAGCAGCAGTTGATGGAGCCCCACTCTGCTGTAAGACTCTCTGATCTATCAGCTGTGACGTAATGCTCTCCTCAATCACCAGCCCTGGGAACAGTAAATCAGACTACTGCTGCTCTGCGTGGTGCTAATGTTGGTTCCCTGCTCCTTGCTTAACTACTGAGCTCATCTGCAGCCCAAACAGCACAAGAACACCAGGATAACTGTAGGAGATTGAAGTCACTACTAATGATCTCACTTATCAACACTGTATAAAAAGCATTTACTGGCAAAAAAATGACAAAACTGTATCAGTTTATTATAAATTCTATTGCTAAAGAATGTATGAAAATAGATGTATTTACTTTTTTAATAGCACTCGTTACAGTTGTTATCATAGGCACAGTTGGGCTCAAAGCAGAGATGATGTAGAAGATGTAGCAAAGACAAAAAACAAGGCACAGACCAACAGAATGTTGGACTTACTACATGAAACTCAAAATCTTGTATTAGCAATTTTACTGCCAACCTGCAACGATGATACTGCATATCCATATATTATTGCTCATCCAACAAGGCTCAAATTAAATAAAATATGTTTGTAACTGCTTCAGAGAAAGGCCCACATAAGCATTTTTCTGATCTGATGCCTTCATTGGCAGGGCGACATTGTTTGTCAGAGCTTTCCAAAAAACCATTACAAATCACAGAAATGCAGAATTTGTTATATTTAGACACAGAAAAGAGGGTTCAGAAAACACTGATTAAATTTTTTTACTGCAGTAAGATTAATGACCTCCAATGTCATGGTAAAAACAGTAATCACTTAGTTTGGGTAAGATTAAGGTTGTGTACTGACTGACTGTCGGTACTCAACAGTCAGTACTGTCTGTACACAGCAGAGGGTGAACAACATCTTCCCATGTCAAAGTCCAATCTTGACCTATTCCCTCTGTGGCCTTTTTGGCTTTATCTCTGCTTCCCCCTTGGCCCCTGGTGGACAAAAGTTATTTTTACTTGTAAACAGATATTGCTTTTGGCCATTTGACTACTGCTGTTATTTTTCTTGGGAGGACAATCTCTTTACAAGCAGAAGGTGCAACTTATTGTTTGTTAAAGTGATGGACGATAAGACACAGGCACAGGTTAACAGATGGAGACTGGTAGTGCAGGTGGGACAAGCTGCATCTTTTCCTCCAGAAATGGAGGCGACTGCAAGCACAAGAATGTCCGAGTGAACAATAGGACAGCAGATGAGATTTGAAGAGCACACCCACTAGACTTGAAACCAGACCAAACAAGGATAGCTAGGAGGAGCATTGCCAGGTTCATTACAAATGTGTTTTTGTTTGGTTTGGTTTTAGGACACGATTTTTGAAGTGTGACAGGAGTCAGGTTTCTAGCCATGGAAGTGAACCGACAAGAGCGCGGCCTCATAGTCTGGGACCCAGGATGATAAGAGAACTGCATGAAGTAGAAGAATATCCATCTGGCTTGACAAGAATTTAATTAAACATGCTGGATGCTGCATCCTTTTATGAGCCGTCCACATTTATAAAATGGTTTTTCATCTCCTTCCATGCAGTGTCGCCTCTCCAAGAAAGCAGCTCTCATTGGCCATCGTCACAGCTCCTCTTTGTGGGGACAGCTGGTGGCAGAACTTATTGACTAGGATGGAGTTTCTCAAATTGGGGTTAACGCCTACTGTCTAGACAAACAGAAAGTGATGGGATGCGATGGATTTGTATATGACAGGCATTGACACCAGAGGTTGAGTTCAAATAATGATTTGTCCTAGACGTCCAGGTGAATGATGTGGAGCCGGAAGTGAATTTCTTGAGAGATGTTGAGAAACGCTACCACTTATGCTGAGACCTGCAGTGGATAAATGTAAAGGTGTCGGTGTGGTTTCAAATAAAGTGATTTTCAAGTCAGAGGCACCCTCCTCATTGAATGTGCCGTTAAACAGGGTTAACTTAGACTGCAGATAGTATGTGGCACTGGTTCATTCCATCACAGATACAATAAATATATTTAAACATGCACTACTACTACTAGCTTTGATGGTGAAGCTTTTAACTGAAAATGTAGGAACAATTAACTGAATATCTTAATAGTTTCCAATTAGCCAAATGTTTTGGTGATTGACTTATTGAATAACTGTGAAATTGTTTTACCTCGAAATTGCAGATAAATGTAATAGGTTAAAAAGAATTTCTATCTGAAATGTGAAAGGATAAAGTAAAAATGAGACTCACAGCTGAGTGGGAAGAAGTGACTTGAATAAAAAGGCACTGGAGTATGAGCTAATAAGCAGCAGCTGAAACATACGAGAGCTGAATGTGCAGGCTCAATTCACCAGATCCCTCAGTGACATAGCACCAAGCAGAGAGGATGCAGGCAGAGGTGGAGATGGAGCCACAGACTTGACACTTGTTATCTCTGACCTAATTTGTCATGTTGCCACTCTCTGGTGTGGTATGGCAGATATGGCCACTTCCTGACAAGCCTTATCAGAGCATATACATTTAAATGCCAAGAATGATCCTCACATTGAAACTACTGAAGAGCTCCATGCAGGAAAATGTAAACACACGTAAAGTGAATAACGCAGCAAAAATGTGTTATTCAGCAGCACCACACAGTGTTTTCACTACCTCAGATATCTTTAAACAGTTCATTTAAGGACATAATGCAAATATTATATTATATTCCCGGGAAACACAACTGAGAAATATCCAATTTCAAGCCACCCCGTTTTGTAGGATAGCATCCCACACCACACTCTGTAGTCTGCACATGCTGGCTGATGTGTAACACAGAAGCTCTGGAGCTAAGTTATTGCTATCAACCATGATTCCGAGGTAAAAAGCTGTATCAACATTTCCTCAGGGCAGCAAGGTCAGACACATCTTCACAATACAAAAGATAAATGGATCAGGTTTCCACGCCACATGTAGTTTAGAGCCTAGTCCGCCAGCGGCCACATAAACATAGGCTCTCGGCCTTAAGCACAGGGTTCAGTCTAGTGAGGCTTGTCAAAAAAAAAAAAAAAACACAACGCAATACAAAATGTCCCCAAGCTAGAGGAGTTGTTTGACTTGATCGATGGTCACTGGAGGAGACATTACTGTGGATTCTCCTGAGTGACCTGCCGATTTTCTCTGGCCTTGCTTTCTGGGTTAAATGTAGCATGTTTTGAGACTTGAATCTGTGATTGTGGGATTAGATTAAAATACCACCTGTGGTTGTCGTGGTTTTGAAGGAGGCTCCTAGTTCTGCACGGGTGTTGACAAATTGAAGGAAGAATGTTTGCAGTTGCCACGTGACTTTGCACAAATTTACACATCAAAGTGCCATTTTAAATGGGATACCATATAGAGTGTAACTTAATTTCCCTGCCCTGGATCTAAAAGGATATTGGCAAGTGAAAACCCCTCATGTGTCTGTATCCATTTGACTTGTTGTTATTGCAACAGGTGTTATCCACAGATAAAATGTGAAGTGAGAAATATGATTTTCTGTTGAAGGATAGACATTTCTTATCTCAGATAACCACTTTACTTCTGTCATAACCTGTCTCTTCCTCTGAGTTCAGCTGTTAGAAAAAAAGCCGTGTGTTTGTGTGTGTATGTATGTAGAGTGTGTGTGTGCGTGTGTGTGTGTGAGCATGTTTCTTTGACATGCACATTTTTAGTTTGCATTTTAATGAGCTTTATTTACTTTTAAGATGTACAACCCAGTATTGTAGGGTAGGTGATGGATTTTCCAGTTTTGATTTGAAAATCAGATTTTAAATAATAAAAATCACCCAACCACATAAACTGTTTTGCATACTTAGATTTTTGTAGAAACTGTATCTACATGTCATTCCCTCTGGCAGCAGCAGAGATGTGAGAGCTGCCAGGGTGTGCTACGCTGACTGGAGCATGTCATATGAATGTTGTATAAACTGTACGTCTTCCTTTGCTTTTTTTTTTCAAGAAGCCCACATAGCACAGGTAATCTACCCTGTCTCTTTACAACTTTCAGCATTTGGTCGTGCTGTTAACTTTGTGTTTCTTTCAAAGAGTGAAGCCACTTTGATGTTACTGTTCATTCATGTTACTTCAGCAGAGCTGAGTCATCGGCAGTTCCTGTGCACTCAGTCCTAAGCTTTCTCCATGTTGTAGATGCATCCGGCAGCTGACTTACAGTCTGTGTTGTGCTCTCGAGCGCATTCCTGTGAGGAGATGTTTGGGTTGTTCAGTGTTGGCAGTAGCTCCGTCTGACAGATGAAGGTAATCACTGTTGACGTTGAGGGTTATTCATCCTCAAAACACTTGAACAAAGATATGAAATTGTTTACGACAGTTTTTTTTTTTTTGCGATAAAATCACAGTAATGTACTGTGCCTGTCCAGCCCCCATAGTGTGGATGTGAACATGCTGTGTAGAGTGACTAATTAAACCCAGCAAGAACAGTTTTTATCATCAAAGGCTGTGATTTCTTTCATTGTAATCATAAGGAGAGCCTCATTTAACAAAGTATTGGAAATGGTGTCAAACTTAGCGAGAGATAGGCAGGGTCGTGGCTCACCATTGGAAAGGGACAGACCCTTTTAAAAATTACAGTGATATCCAATGGTCTATAAATTAGGGGGCACGACATTAACACTGGTTTGTCCTCTGCCTACAGATTTGTCTTTAGGAAGGAAGAGAGATGTGTCTCTCTCTTTCTGTCATCCAGAATGTCAAAATTAACATTAGTGGGAAGTTGTTGGGTCCCTCCGTGACTCTGTTGGGTGAGCTCTATTACCACTCATTAATAAACTGAAGTCGTGTAATGATCTTGTTAAAATGATCCAACTGTTGAACTGTCTCATCAAAACTGCAGAGGATCAATAAGAAGGTGTTTACAGTATGTGGGGTAAATCACCAGGTGAGTCGAGGAGAGTGTTCCTCAGTGTTTGATAAGGTGATTAATCTTTAGATCTACAGAAGTCACTTGTGTTGTAATGTTAACTGTATTAAAAACACTGAAGTCTGAAGAAATATGGTTTGAAAATATCAAAGTTAAGAAACTACTATGTGCAAAAGTTTGGACCTGAATCAAACCTTCTTTATCCAGAAGCCAAAGATCTTACGTTGAAATTTTTTTTCCTCCTCACACTGAGGCTGGTCGATTCAAATCTATTCAAGGAAGCAGATTGTGAGCTCCATCACCTGTGGTAAGATGAAAGTGAGTCCATTTTTGTACTGCACAAACTATGATGATTTAAAAGAGTTCAATGACATGGCTTGACAAAATCACACAGTTGATGAAAAACTAGAATAACTAGAACAAGTAAGTTTCAGTCAGAACCAAAAGTTCACATCACCTGCATAATGACAGAAAGGAAGGAAAGATGATTTCTTATCAACAATGATTATAATATCTGCTTTATTTTCACATTAATGCTGATTTTTATATGACTGTTTAATAGTGACTCATTTTGTCTTTTTGAACCCTCACTATGTTTTTTAACACCAGCAGTTGCCACCAATTGTTTTGTTTCACAACTTTTCTGTGAACCGCTTAGCTTTCCAATTTTTCAGTCCTCCAAGCCACTGAGTCCTGAAATCTCCAAATCAAGTGAGGAGCAAAACAGAACATGAAGACGAAGTAACCTCTCAGCAAGACATTTGGAGAGGCATGATCCTACAGGCTGGTCTGTTGGTGCTACTTATAGAAGTATTGGCACCGATTCCTCTCTGTTTATAAAGCTGGCAGGCCTGGAGCATGGGGTGGAGACAGTGGAGATCTCTGATATTTGGCAAAGTCAACAGTGGTAACAGGAGGATACTTCATCATAGTCACAGTCACTGTCAGGTACCTGAGACCTTGCCAGGTTTTTCAATTTCTCCAGGCCTCATAGCAATTTGCCAAGCCGAGAAATAGCAGTTGAATTGCAATCCTGTACGTAATTTTATTTGTATAACACAGTGGAGGGAGTGACCTAAATGGAGCTGAAGGACACCCACAGTGATATAACAAATAATACAGGTCTGAGGTGCTATCTTGCTTGACTGCTGCTGGAGAAATGTCTCTTTAGTTGCTTTTAGGAGGTCACCAGATGGCATGAAAGTCAGCAGCCTTTACCCCTGACAAACTGGGAGCCTGTTCAGTGGGGACTGTTGTTTACTTTCTGGTGTGAAAGTGTTGGCAAGAGCTGGTGTTACTAAACACAAGCACAAACTCACTGTAGAATTTCTGCCTTTGTTACAGCAGAGACTCGGTTAGTGCTGCAAAGAGAAAAATATGAAATAGTCCATTCACCTATGTTACAAAAAAAAAAATCATGTTTTTTCACTTGGATGATAAAGAACTAGTTGGATATTTTAGGAAATGTATTTACTCCACCTTTACTGAGCTGCCTGGCTTCAGCTACATGGTTAGTGTAGTAACACGAGTGGCCTTGGACCTCTCACTAAACTCTTAGCAAGAAAAGCATTAAGTATATTTCTAAAAATCTCAAACTGTTGCTTGAAGTTTTTTTGTTTGTTTATTCTGGGATATCAATCACCATTTTTTTTTCTTTTCCCAAAACTAGACCTTGAACATTATGCCAATCAATAGTCAGTGAATAAATAATCAACCACTTAGTTAACTAACTTTTAATTTGATTTACTTTTTAGGAGTCTGCAGAGTGCCTAAATACAGTAATCCTTTGAGCTAAATGCTAATGTTTCATGCTTACATGTTCACTGTTACAATACTAGCATCCTCAACACCCGCATCCTGTTTCTTCACCATGTTCACCATGTTCCCTCATCTATCATTTATTAGAGCAGCTGAGATATTGGAGTAAACTGAATCTGAACTGAATTTTTCAGCCAATTATGGAAAAAAAATCAACAGATTACTTGAGAACAACAATGATTATAGCCTTAGTCGAAACCAGGAGAAATAAAACTTAGTAAAACTAGCTTCTTGAGTATATACAACTGAAGCTAAGTGAGATGATATAGATGAACCAAACCCTTAACCTCTTTACCGGTATAATTGAAATACATTTTTCAATTTGGTTGACGCCTGAGGCCGATGCTACACTACACTCTGTAATTCAGTCACAAGACACCGTCAGGTGGCAGTAAGTGCAGTTCACTTGGAGCATGTCAAACAGCAGTATTGGGCTAATGGATTTCCTCTGAGTCCCTGTGGGTTGTTTCACTATCGACAGGAGAGTGGCTCAAGTCCTGCCATTCACAAACCAGGGAGCTGATAACACGAGGAAGGAAAGCAGACAGTGCCACAGTTCACCTGTCACTCCAGCTCCTGTGCCAAATGGCTGCTGTTGATTTAACTGATTGGAGACAGGCCCACTTAAACAAAACAGAGTGTGGGCATCCCGCTGAGAGTGCTACAGAGACAGAACATGTTGGTATGAGCGGCCTCCTGTTTACTCCAACATGGCAGACATGACCTTTCGTGAGCATTTCAAATAACCAGGGGGACCTGACAGAGACTAAGTTGGGCTTAGGAGAGGAAGTTCCTGCTAGTGCTGACATTACTGGCCATCTGCTTTAACTGGCCGACTGGGAGCCCGCCATAGAAGCAGGTACTTAAAACTGTGGAAGCAGCTTTCAGATTTTATTTTTAGTCACGAGGGCTTCACTAAGACATATTAAATTATTCCATCACTTTATTTAAAAATGTTTCACTCAATTTTTATTGATAACCAGAGTTTTCGTAGAGGCTTCAGAGGGGCCTTTTTCAGGAAGGGCTACAAATACTGTCGGCAGCTATAGGTGTTTGATTGTTTTGATTCTGTTATCAAACTATTAACAGTTTGGTTATAAAATGTCAGAGAACAATGAACCATGCCCCAAGCACCAGCTCCAAGTGGAAGTCTCTGAATTACTTGACAGTCTGAGATGCCAACCAAAGAGGGAAAAGTATTATAACCCATATTTGTGACAGCAGTGCTTACGTCACCGACTTTCGCACATATACTTTTCATAATAGTTGTGTGGATAGGCAGGGCTAGGTAGTCGTCCAAGTATGGCTTGCAATTGTTCTAATTTCTATAAATCTATCAATCAGATTAACACATAGTTTTAAATACATAATTAATTGATTTTAATTAAAAGTGATCTGAAGATGACATCTTTAAATGATCTGTTTTGTGTGACCAACAGTCCAAGGCTCAACGATAGTCAGTTTATTATCACATAAGGAAAAAAGGAGACTGGAGAAAAAGCAGCAAAATCCTCACATCTAAGAATGTGGAAGCAGGAAATACTGCATTTTGCTTGAAGACCACCTCAACCAATTAACCTTTTATCAAAAATATTTGCCGTTTAATTTTCTGCAGACTGACTATTTGATTAGTGGACTTATCGGCACAGCTCTATCTCCAGTTGATTCTTTATTTTTAAAGATTTTTTTCACCTTTATTTAATAGCAGATAAGTGGAAATGGAGAGTAAATGAGGGGAGAGGGAGAGGAGTAAGTCATGCAACACAGGTCCAGTTAATGTATTATGTGCCTTAACCATTCAGCTCTCCAGCCATGTCTCCTAGAATTTACATTCATATACACCTAAACTGTTTTTCCAATTGTATTGTGATGGCAAATAATTTGCTGCCCTGTGCAGCTTTGACTTATCAATAACTTAAACGTTTTGATTAAACTATTAGCTGCACATTTTTATGTTGGAGAATGGTGAAATACTGAAAATGCCAAACGATATTTAATGTTTCTGGAAACAGACTGTGCGCTCTGCCATTGATAAATGTTGACCTGCTTTGTCAGGCCCCAGTTGACACTGATAATGTCATCTAACTTCACTGTCTCAGTAAATTCTGTATTCATATTTCACTGGCTCCTAAGAACAACAAGATGACAGGTTTGTAAAATGCAACAGTCAAATGTTGTGAAATGTTTGCTGTAGCTAGAATGTGAGGAAAGTAACAGATTGCAGCTTTAAGATGTGTGTTTTTTTTTTTTATCACTGCATCTGACTCACTGGAAATTTAACTGCATGCATTTTCAGTGCTGTGTTAAGCTTTTCTTTATGGGAACGGCTAACTCTCTGTGTTTCGTGTTTCACGAGTGTTTCTTTTATGGCTGTTTGTAATCAGACTGCTGTCCTTCTCTGGATTAATAATAGCTGTGATTTCACGTGGTGCTACTGTATCAGCGTGGCTCCATTCCAAGATGTCATTTGGCCAGAGAGCATGAACCAGAGGCAGAATGAATGACTGCATATCCCATTACCCCCAGTGCTGGGTGTGCGTTTTGTCCTCTCTCATTGAGCTAAACTTAAGGGTATTTCTATAAAAAAAAAGAAGAAAATCAGAGTATCAGTAGAGCAGAAGGAAATAGCGATTTCTTTTCCTCAACAACACCCTGCTGATTTACGCCTCACCTTATCCTTAAATGAAAATGAAAGCTTGGGATTGTGGTTATTGCTGGTTGTGTAGCCAACAGCAGGAATAATGTAATGACATGTTAAGATTCAGAGTGAAGAGTTCGAATCAGCATGAAAGCAGAGTGACCTCAGCCCAGCTAAGTGATGGTCTCAGCTCGGCTCCATCTGCCCATTGTGTTTGCCCTTGGCAACCCAACGTAGCTGCTGGTGTTGGTGAGTTAATGAGGACTGCGGAAAGGTTAAGTAAACAGGAGGGGCCAGCCTAACAGGAAAATTACTACTGCCATCATCACAGACCGTAGCTGAGCAGAGCTCGGGCTGCTCTCATCATTATGTCATTCATCAGCACTGATTTTAATGATGCGTGGGTAATACTGAACTCCAGTAGTACATACTGGCGCCCCTATCTGCTGAAATGTGTTGAATTATAATTGAAGTCGACTGTACTGTGGTAGGTAAACAAGTGCGACCCCACTGCTCTGCCCTCTTTTAAATAAGGTGTGTGAGGTGGAGTTGCGGAGTAAAGGGGTCATTTTCTGTCTTGCCATCCCTCATGATTGTGAACTGTTCCTTGGAGCTCCTCCTCAGGACGAACACAGCCTGCCGACTCCCTACATACCATGATGGATGACGGGATTGTTATTCAGCGTTCCTAGGCTCCGCTCGGCTGCCAAGCTGCTGTCTCCTCCGATGGCCATTGTTCTCCGGTCGGCTGGAAGAGTCACCTTTATCCGATTGAAATAAATGAGATATACTCAAACTGAGACATTAATTACAAAGTTTATCTCCCGGCTAAAGTACACTAATAAAGGACTCTAATAAGGCATCCATCAAAGCTAGACTCTGTGGATGTGGCTAAGGGCACTGGCCAGAGGTCACTCGATTTGATGAATGACAGTGTGCATGATGCAACAAAAGATTTTACAGATCTCACCTTGCACACACCAATGGCACAAACTTTCAAAAACACAAACATTATTCTTCACAGACATTTCTATATTGTTATAAAGCTGGTCTGATCTGTATTAATTTCACATTACTGTGATCAGCGTTTTGTCTGTTTAGGTTCTTACCTCTGTTTATATTTGATCAGACACTGTCCACCTAATATTCAAACAAACATTAATTTTAGCCAATTCAGAGATCCAGTTGTAAACATCATGACATTGCCTAACTAAAAGCTTCTGGGTGCGATGCCCTACAGTATGTATGCTTGTCAAAGCAGAAAACCAACACAACAACTGTAACTACTATTTTTGTGTGGTTGCCTGCAGACAGTTGTGACAAATGTGCAGTGTGCACCGTCGGTTATCACTTCTCACCGCTGCAGGCAAGGCCACAGATTTGTCCTGCTGGCTCTAAGATAAACTCAAAGAAACAACCAACAGGACCAACAGGACCAAGAGAGTAGTTTGCAATTGATTAAGCTTTTGTGTAACCAAACCTGTTGCAATGGAAGACTCTTAAACATTTTTGACTGTAACATTTTACTGTAAAAGTAACTTCTGTCCACATGATCCATTACTGTCAGCAACTGACTTTGAGCTTTGTCACCATCAGCTACTTGTGACCAAACAAGATGGCAGTCTGTCTTATTTTGCTTCCTCTGTTGACCTGTTTATCCTCGCAGAGGTGCACCTACCAGAGGCTAGGAGCTGTAGTCATACCAGAGCCCTACTTCCCACAAGATGATGCATTTAACACAAAGTTCAGGGTGTTTCCACAGAGACTGTGGGTGAGCCCCTGAGACATGAAATACATGTCAACTTTATGTGTCAGACTTTCACAAGTACACCACAAAGTGTTCCTTTGCACACTTGTTATTCCCTCCTCATGCAATAGATAACTCAGCAGCTGTGATCATGCTATGTATTCTAGATAGTCTGCCCTTAAACAACAGTTTTTTACTCTGGATGGGGCTTCAGAGTGTTCAAACGCAGGTGGAGTTCAAGGTGAGTTCAAAGTTTCTCAAGAGCACATTAACTTGTCTCTGAGGCTGTTGTTTCTAAAAAGCAAAGATGAGCTCTTTAAAATTTAAATAAAAGAAAAAAAACTATTTGCAGAGAACTGGTAATGATTGAAAGAATAGTGTGTGATTTTTGGTCTTTGTGGAATTACAGTTTTATGATTTACAGTAGCTCAGTGATATAAAAGCTAAGGTAAAGATTTTTCAAAAGCAGATATATAAAAAGGACAATGAAAAGAACTCTTCTTATGCTCTGCTAAGTCTTCAAGAGCCCTTTTTTCTTGTATTGCATGGACAATTTGCTTCTCTGTACAATTTTAGTGACCATATTGTGGCTTTTGGCAGTGACTCAGAATGACTGTCTGACATCTCCACTGCTGCTCTGCTCTGCTAAGATTGCACCAGCTGTCTCCCGTTTGCTTTCTAATGTCTTCTTTGTTAACATTTTTTCAGCCGTCTGATAACGGCATGACTGGAGGGCAGGCACCCCCCAGCAGTGGACTACAATGGCACAGAGAATGCTTAGCACAGATCTACTGTATGCATGAGTCACAGAGGAACAGTTAGCGAGACAACAAAATGCTAAATCTACTGGCGATCAGTGCATTAATAAATACAAGTCCAGCTAATTAGCTTTAAATGGACAGAGTTTTAATTTTAAAAGCCCTGTCAGCGCAAGTACATATATTCTCATCTTGTTCCTTTGCGTCCAATGCAATAAATTGCTCCTACATGAAAGGACACACTGGAAAAGACAGAGATCTTTTAATAAGAAACATAAGGCAATCCTTTTAACAGGAATTAAATCACAATGTTTCTGGTTGAATTGTGACTTTTAATTATCAAATAGGTGTCCTCATGCATGTCATACATCATACGAACAGAAAAGCTCATTCATCAGAGAAAAGAAAATGACCATCATACTCAAGCGTACTACTTACAATATGCAAAATAGCAGACTCCCCTCATATGCAAAACAGCCCTTTTACTCCTTAAGATCTATTATTCACTTTCTTGCTTGCATATCCAATTACTAAATGAGCTTTGCCTCATTCCAGCAACTCCAAAAAATCCTCATGGAAAAAATTCTATGGCAGCAATTAGTAACACCAGAGGGTAACATGGCTTGTCTTCTTGTTGCTCTCACATTGTCTCCCTTTGGTGCCATTAATCACTGAATCTGTGGACTGTGATCTGTACTGATCATCCAGTTAAATTTAAACTTGTCTCAAAGTGAAGGAGAAGCTACACTGAACATACACACATTTTCTGAACAGGTGACTACACCCCACATAGGGAGCTGTCCAGTGCTTCCTGTGATAAAAATCTGCTGGTTGAAGTCAGACAAGATAAAATGACTATATCATAATGATCTCCTACGGTTTAGTTGCACAGAATGCATGCTGTGATTGTTAGTTGCCTTGAATGGACAGTGCCATATTGTGGAGTGAAAATAATGTTACAGGAGCTTGTACCTTCCCTTCACTGCAACAGCAGTTCACCCTTGCAGGCTGACCAAAGCTCCATGGTTTGCCCAGGGCAAGCTGTCTTGCTTCTGCTCCTGTGGCTGATCTGTCATTGGCCAGACCTAAAACTGCTGGATCTTTGCCTGAAGACTTTTAAAACTCTCTGGCGAGAGGTCATACATTGAATTAGAAAGCCAGTGGGGGAAATATCTCAGTGCTGGAGCAAAAGCAAGTATTAAAGTGCATTTCTGTGGCAGCAGTGCCTCAAGCATTACTTGCCCTGTCAGTCTGGACCTGGTCTGTCATGTGAAGTTGCATTTTATTTCCAGGGAAAATACATTCAAATATTATCAGGTTTGTGTTCAGTGTTTAGTTGACCTCTCAGATTTGGTATTGATTTTGTTATTTCACCAAGTCTTTTTTCATATGTTGACATAGTGATGAGTACAGTATGTACAGTGTTAGTGGGTGCGAGTGCATGTGCATGTGTCCTCCATCTGGCAGTGACAGTAATCACACAAACACCACTGAGGTGTTTGACCTCAGTCCCCAACAATGTAAACTGTCTTTACTCTGCCTTCGTAATATTTTTTTTTAATTTATTTTTACACTGCAATCCTGCCTTTGAGTGCTGAACTTCTTTTTTATCTGGAAACAAAAACTTTTCTCCAACACTTGATTCATTGTCACAGGCTGCTGCAGAGTAGGAACCAACCAAAGATGTATAACCATATAATGTAGCTATAACTAACTATTAGAACCTATGTAATACTGAGATGTATAATTTGAATGTGTTGTCAGAACACATGTGACAAGTGAGCTAAAACATAAACTGAGATGTACTTGTGTGTGTTGACAGGACACAGACTTGGAGGGTGTTCAGATTGAGTTGTATAGACACTAGAGACGGGTGTTTAGTGAATGAGCAACATAAATCAGATAGGACTGTAAAAGAAAACCTACTTAAGCGGCATAAATCAATCAATGCAATGGGGAAATCCTATGTGTACCAAAAACAACCAATGGTTGAATTCCCATTGGTTGTTTTTCATCAGTGTGTAAAAATAATGAACTTGAACTGGTGCCAAATTAGGAAAGTGGGACTAATTTGGAAACTCTAAGAAAAGAACATTAGATAGTGAGGAATATGCCCCAGTGTGTAGGTGAGAGTCCTCAGGGTATATAAGGGTGTTTGTCAGACTCCAATCAGTGTCTGTGTCCATGAGCCAGCCTTTGTTTGCTGCATCTTACCTCAAGATCATCTAAAGATAAATCTTAGGATCACTCTGCCCTGTGTTGTTTCCATGTTTTGACTCTTGAGTGTTGTTTGACTTCTCTGGACAATTGTGATATCTCTGGTAATACCAGTAGATCTACTTTTCCTTGTCTGAATAGTGACACTCTGCCATCCTTCCAGTTGCTGTTGCTTACTCTGTCCCCGTCTTTGCTCCTGTCTATACCTTTGGCAAACCAATCATTGCTGGTTGACACAAAACATAAAGCTACCACTGCGCCAGTGCATTTCTTCAGTTCAGTTCCTGCTTTTAAATATTCCAGGCTCTAATTTCGTAGACCTGGCGGAAGCGAAGCGGGGCGTGTCCAGGCGCAATTTTTGTGCGCCGCGCACCCTGGCACACCCTCCTCTTTACCACCTCCATCCCTCCTACTGGATTGCAAATGGCAAAGAGGGAGGGGAGAAGGCGTGAGTGGGTTTAACACAGCCCTTCAGAGCTTCACCAATCAAATGAGCTCTCTTCACCTTTAAATGCACTGCGGGCGAGCGCACTGCAATTTTGTAATTTTATATTTGGACAGGGATGAAGGAGACAGCGACACCAGACGGCCAAACCTCTCCCAGGAGGAAACTGATGTTTTGAACTGGGAGGTCCAAGCTCAAAGTGGCTGAATATATGGCAATGCGAACAGACCTCCATGGGCTGATGAAGCAAAAGTAGCCTGGGAGGAGGTTACTAATATCATTAATCAGGTTTGTCCTGATACACTGAGAACTGCTGCCCAGTGTAATAAAAACACTTAATTTTTCCACTTATAAAGACACTGTGTAACAAAGATGAGTATTGTGCACAGATGACAACATAAACAAATCCCATGCGTAACGGGGATGAAATCTGAAGCACCTGAGCGTAAATGACACATCCCCAAGCTCCGTGGCCTGGCCCCTGTTGCCGAGCGTCTTTCTCTTTTTCTCTTTTCTTTTGAATTTTCTGAGATGACGCATGCTGAATATATGCTCACTACCTGATGCCGAGGCTGTTTGCGGTTGGCTGAGAGAGATGTGAACTAGTTTGCATCACAGTTTTAGCTGTGTTCATTCAGTCAGTTCGAGTTTCCATGCCAACCGCCTTTGATCTGACATCAGATGTGACAGGACAATCGATATAGATACAAATTTATGTGCTGATTCAGATAGTTGCATTGAATAGTGGTCGTTGTGATTATTTATTGCATTGAAATGTGTCTGACATTCTGGAAACCTGCCTGTGAGGTTTTGGTGACGTGTGTGCACTGTGCGCCAGCCAAACTACCACTCGACCACCCACACTCAGCCTTGCGCCAAGAGTAGACCGGGGTGGAGTTGGCGAGCTTTCAGCGCACTTTTGGCAAAGCCTTTCGGCATGAAATTGTCATATCACCAAGCTGAATCTGTCGACACCTCCCCCTGCTGCTCTGCCACACCCAACTTGGCGCACCTTGGTCTGCCAAATTGACTGCGCGCCGCTTTGCGCCAGACGAAATTACGACTGCACGGGGTTCACCACCTTGCACCACACCTGCGCCTGGTACGAAATTAGAGCCCTCCATGTTTACTTTCATGCTGTATGTGGGTGTTGAGGGGCATGGGGGGTGAGAGGGATAGGGTGTATTTATTATGGAAAGCACTTTGTGTTGCATTTTAATTGTATGAAAAGTGCTATAGAAATAAAGTTTGATTGATTGATTGATTGATTGATTGATTGATTGGTTGATTGATTGATTGATTGACGACAAGTTGCCACAGACAGGAGATTTGAAACTCTGGTAGACTGCGGAACCCAGCGCTGATAGACTCAATCAACATGTGCAATCTTTGGAAATAGCTTGAATGTAACTTTCATACATGCAATAGTTCTTCACTCCAGCTGTGAGACCCTTGTGGTCAACCAAATGTGGTGAATACATTTTTCCCTCATAAAACAAAACTGTTTCCATGTTTACTTAATAGAGTCATCCTCTTTCCTGTCCTATGTATTGCTGTGTATCTGCTGTGTTACCTTCACCTGTGGGTCAGTGGAATAGTGTAAAACCAGGGCTGTGGATGGTGTCATCGGCATACATACTCGCACATGCATGTGCACAATATGAACAAAACAAGGACATACATACATACATAATCTCACCTCAGGGTCCCTTAATAACACATTCTCCTGTGAGTGAAAGACAATTCAAAATGTTGCTCCATGAGTAACTACATGAGTATTGGTGGCAATATCGAAAGTAAACACACACAATGTAGAAAAGATAAGCCTGCAAGCATTGACGATTTACTGTAAATTATCACAGATATCATTTCAACTATCTAAAACACTGCTGAGTTCTTCAGTCTATAATAATGAATCATGTATTTAAAGGTTCATCATATGTTTTCAATCTAACATCTTTAAAGAAGCTGATAACTATTCTCATAAATGTAGAGGAGTAAAAAGTAGGCTACTATATTTCCCATTGAGTCATAGTAAATAAAGTAGTATCAAATAGAACTACTCACGAAAAGTACTTCACCCAAACCTTGGACCGAAGAACTGTACTTTAGTTAAAGTACAGAAAACCGTTAAAGGGCCTGAAGCTTAACTTGATGTTTAAATTGGAAACAGAATAATAAAGTACTCTGGAAAACTAACAAGCAGCTGAAATGTGGGAAAGCTATGCCTCCTCCCCCAGCAGCATCTCTTCTCTCTCCACTTCAAGAGGTGAAGTGTTTGCCATTCAGCTCAATAACGTGGCCTCAATGGGGAACACCACACCAGCAACCTCAGGATGGAGAGCTGGCTTGGGGTTATGGAGGGTTTATGACTTCACCTCACATGTTGATGGTAAATAGATTTGCATTGGGCTGCACATGAGTGGAGGAGGGGACAGATTCTGTGCATTATACAAAAATAGTGTTTTCAATTGTGTCCTCAGATGATCTTCCTACAACACTGACGCACTGTTATGCTGACATGTACCGTACACCAAAGAGATAAGCAGCATGAACTAAATGACACATTTAAGAGCTCATTTTCACCTCAAGAGAAAAGTACAACATAACTAAGAAATGTAATGTGAATTAAAAATGTATGATATTAAATCAAAAATGAGATTTTACTGGAAATGTACTAAATTAGATATCATTTCAAAAATGAAAATACTGTCAATGTATCTCATAATTTTGACATGGTAGATAAACATTTTTTGACCATGATAAATTCCTTTCATGTCTAATTTAACAAAACTTTTTTCTTTTCTAGTGGAGAAAAAAACAGATTTGCTTAAAATAAAACTACAAGTATAAAGCAGTACATAAAACAAAGGATTAAAAAAAACCCCCTCAGAAACAAGTGTGGTTACACTTCAGCAGCAGAGGAAAACAACTCTATTATAGTGACAGCTTTACATATTGTATTGTTAAATTATTCATCTTAATCAGTGAATAGTAAATATGTCTGAATAAATCATTTAGTAGTGGCTAACAATGAATAAATAAAACAACTGCAAGGTAGTAAGGTCCTCAATTATTAAAGCAGCTCCCCACTTATTATTAAGACAGCGATGTGGGGGTCAGTAAAGTTCATGGTTCAAATCTTCAGCCCTGTCGACTAAACCTGAAGTTCAGCTTCTGTGCCAAATCCCCTGCAGGAAAACTTTAAACTTTAGAAATAATTTTCCCTCACTGAGTTCAAAGCCTCAGTTAGGGCTGTATAAGATGAATCCTGTGGGAACTATTGTTTTGCATAAGTTGTTATCTTGCACACTGTGGCACTGCTCTCTCATCTCCCCCTCTCGCTCTGTCTGTCTCTGTGTTTTTGGGACTATGAGATTGTTTTTGTAATATGATAATGCATTGTTTGTCTGAAACTTCATATGCGTTGTCCCCTTGCCCACATCTAGCTCAGAAAAATTATTTCTGATCTTATAAAAGAATAAATTAAAGGATGAAGAAAAAAAAATCACATTGATAGTCCAGAATGACTCTTACTGCCAAACTTCACCAAATGGCCTCTATAGCTGTTAAAACTGCCAGCCTTTTTTTTTTTTTTTTTCAAGCTGTAGCAGAATTCAGAGCGTACAATCTGCACAAATCACAGAGGCATTCAGATTCAAGGCTACAGAGGAAGGGAAGATAACAGGCGATGTTTAGGGGCTCCAGGTAGGGGCATTAATGGCAGTTTCACCTACTATAAATGACTATAAACGTTAGGACATCCCAAAAAAAAGGTATGTATATGTATTAACCAAACATATGAGATTGTAGAACACCTGAGTGTGAAACCACAGGCTTTAATTTTCTGCTGTAACAGCCTGTTATCTTGCATGAAGACTTTCCACATGATTTTAGGACCCGGCTGCTGAGATTTGCTCCCATTCAGCCACAAGAGCATTAGTGAGGTCGGCTACTGATGTTGGGTGATAAGGCCTTGCTCGCAGTCCTTGTTCCAGTTAATCCCAAAAGTGTTCAGTGGGGTTGAGGTCAGGGCTGGCCCAGCACTCAAGTTCTTCCACACCAAGCTCCAGAGGCCATTTCTTCCTGGCTTCATGAATGGTGGGCATTGTCAAGGTGACAGGACAGGACAGGATCCAAACTCTGACCATAAAGTTAAAAGCACTCCATGGTCTAAAATACCATGTATAGTGCAGAAATAAAATATCACTAAATTGGAAGTGACTATGCTAAAACCATGAAAAATATTCATTATTATATTTAATAATTTATATTTGTCACATAATTATAGTCGTATAATACAGGTTTAATGTCCAAACCCCTTTGCAGTGGTTTGTCTAATTAGAGTGTAAGTATCCAAAAGTCTCAGAATGGAAAAGTTTCTCATCATGGCCTGTGAACATGGATATGGCTCATATTCTTTCAAATGGAGAGCAAATATAAAGCTATAATATTCTGCTTAAACTAAAGTTCACTAAAATAGAAGACAATGCAGGGTAAGGACACATAATCAAATAATACAGGGGTGCAGTATAGGTGATCAACAAACACATACAAAACACAAAATAAACAAACAGAAAAAGAAGTTTAAAAAAGAAGAAAATAAAAGTTAGAAATGAGAAGAAAGAAAAAAATGTAAAATTTGATGAAACTCCAATATATTTCACTAAATATCTTAAAGGTTCAGTCATTAGTATTTATATTCTACATCCATCATTTCTGCATTTCTGCCATTGATGGAGAATAAGGAAAATGAAGATAAAGTTTTGAGAAAGTGTAGACCATTCTGATTTTGATTTTAAGATGGATGTTCTTGGGAAAGAAATTCTAAATTCAAACCCGAGTAGCCAATAGTTTCATTAATTATTCATATATTATTGGAAATGTGGAAACTATTCTTCATAAATGTTGAATTGTGTGTTTTACATAGATGTAATAAAACAAAACAAAACTGTCTGTTATAATACTTTTTTTATGTAGCAGTTAACTGGAGCCGACAACAAGCAAAAGGCCAGAAAACAAAGCATGTATGTTATTTCATATTAATCATTAATTTGTTTTTTTTTTTCCTGTCAAAAATTTTAGGAACAAGTAGACTAATAATGAACTTCCTGTATCGAATCAAAAGTCACATGCTGTGGCTGCAACATCCACAACGGTCAGCATCTCAATTTCTACTTTGAAGCGTGGAGCTGTCGTGAAATGCAAGTTAAGTTAAATAAAAGTTTGGATATTTTATCTTGCACTGAACAGTGGGAGGTAGAGGATGAAAGGACAAAATGTGGAAAGAAGGAGAAAGTGAGGATGACGTGCAGAAATGGTCCTCAGTTGGATTTATAAACCCAGGATGTTGTGGTTAAGTGGGGTCTGCCTCGGCCCCCACAGCCAGCCGGACACCATGTTAGCAGCTTCTCTCACATTTGACGAGTAATATTTTTGAGAGTGACTTTTTGACATGAGAAATAGTTTGTGGCAAAATTCAAATAGGATCACAATCATGAGGAAGTAGTTCATTCTGAAGATGTTGACAAGACAAATGTTTGTTCATTGGGTTGTAATAATCTGTAATCAGAGCACAGCAAATGTGTTTTCCATCAGACTGTTTTGTAGTGCTGATAGATTTGAAAAATTGCCTTAGGACTGTGATCAAACACTGGATTCACATCATCTCAAACAGACAGTATTAGAACATTTTGTAAACAGTGTTTATCTGTAATGGCTGTCTTCTTTTCTGACATAGTAAAGAGAAAGAGACATCATCTTACCTTTTTTTTTATCCTTGAGTAGAGGTTGGTGTTAGAGTGAAGATGAGTCGGTGATGTGTTTTATACAAATACTGTTAGGTACTTTGGAAATCAGACCTTTGGGAGTGAGCAGTTCTTCAAATAGCAGTAGAGATGGGCAGCGTTTCCCCAGAGTGAAGGTGTGTCCTACTTTGGAAGAGTAAGAGCGTCCATTTAAATCCTTTGTTGTGCGATGCAGTATGTGCATTGGAGAGTTACATAGCTAGACAAACGCTGATCTAGGAATTTCTTTCAAACGAAAACAAATAAAGCTTGTTGTAAAACAATCCTGTATTTTATGTAATTTGTTGGATTTACACAGTGTCAGAGGACACACCTAATAGGTATTCAGCTTGAACAGTACACTGAAATCAGATACATGATTGCATTGGCATCGTGTGTACAAACCTGTGTTTTTACAGTGCTTTCACATTACCCTCATGTAGTAAACAGCTGCTTTTGCCAAATACATTTTGAAGGAAATGTCCTTGTTGCTTGGATGATGTTCACTTTAGCAGCACAACATTCACATCCACCCGAGTTTTTCTTTTTTGTACTGTACAAAGGAGATGGTCTATGTGACACCGTTGACCAGGGTGCAGCCTCAACACTTAGAAAAGGACCATACCATTGCAGGCTTTAGTGGCCTGACGACCAACCCCCCTTGCTCACGCTTGTACAGGAGAAAGAGCAATGGCAGTAAGCAACTTCATGTTTTCATTAGTTATATTTCAGAATCCTGTGCTGCATATTGTAATATGATATATAATATGAGTGATTAATCTACATTAATTACCAAAAATAATGTATCTTTGATAAAAAAGATAAATACAGAATTGTATGGGGATGAAGAGCTACCTCGTACAGGAGTAAAAATCAGTGTAAAGCAACATCATGTAAATTATTTTGAGTACATTGGTGGAAAAAAATGCAAAACATGGAAATATCATTTTTTGACGGCTCTTGTCTTGTCTTCCTGTCCCCAAAATGTGAAAATTAACAAAATTATCTGTAATGTGCAGGTTCCTTAGATTGAAATCCATGTGGTTTTTCCAAGATATTTCCGCGGTTGTCTGACAATGATGTCATTAGTGTTTGAATTTGCATAATACCACCCCTACCTGTGAGCACTGGTACTGGTAGAAGGGGTGGGGCAGGGCTAGTATTGGTTCATTTGCATTTAAAGGGACAGGGCACTGAAACCAGCCGTTCTGAACAGGGCTGTTTTGAGCAGATGGAAAGAGCTGTGATGTTTGAGCTATTATGACCAAAGCATGTCACAGACATGTCTTTAAGACACCTGGGAACTGTTTTAATTTGTGGAAAAGGGGCATAATATGTCTCCTTTAAAGCTACAGAGAGACATTTTGGTTCACTATTGACATAGTGTACACTTCCTGTTTGGTGCTCATTAGAATTGTCAGTATTTAACTCAGATGATAATCAAAAATCCCCAAATTAAACAAGTGCTTAAAAATGTCAGTGATACTGTAAGTGCCATGAGCACATAAACAAATGAAAAACTTTGTTAATTAACATTTTTGCAAAAGTCTGAACATTTGAATTAATGTTGATAAAATCTAACCAGGCAGTATTAGGCTCTGGTTTAAATGTATTTGGTTTTTCAAAGTAGTATATTTAAATGTAACCTGTATAGCTAGTGTTGATATGCCACAGTGTAGGACACAATTATCCTTCAAAACTTTATCAGCAACATAGTTATTGTCAGAATATCTGTTTTCTGCTACAGACAACAACAACAGATGTGGCATTATGCACATCTGGTGCACTGTTGTACAAACCTGACTGTGAACATCCACTTTTACAGCATGTTTTTATGTATGTACATGAACATTTTAATTAATCCAAGTGTTTTACTCTGAAATCCCTGGACTCCCACACACGACAGTACGTGCGGTCTTTTACCTTCTGTCTGAGGGCTGCGTTGTTCCCTTTTTCTCTTTAGTGAGTGTTTATATTCAGGCACTTTATGCTAATGCCTTTAAATGGTGGTCAAATTGCTCCCAAAGAATAGCCTACCTGGTGTCCCATCTATCTTCTGTCAGCTGTGTCATGTAGAAGCTGAAGAGGGGCAAGCTATGATGTTGCAATAAACATTTCCACCCGATTTAGTAAATTCTCAAATAGATAGCTTAACTTGAATGGAGCCCACACAAACTAATCATTTCACTACAGCTTTCTTCTTACCCTCAATTAAAGGTTCAGCCCTCTAGGATAATAACACTCAATCCTATGTGATAATTGAGGTGATACAGAAATTGCACAGCAACATTGCGATCAGTGGGTATGTATATTGTAAGAAATAATCATCAGTGCAAACGTGTTTAACACTTGAATATTTTCTTGAAAAGCTTTAAAAGAGCAGTGAGGCAGAATGAATAAAGAAGAATTCTAAGTAGTAATTTTATTTGGTGAAGGACAGAATAAAGGCAGAGTGTTTTACATATATTTAATTTTCATCTGTTTCTCATTTTAGTTTCAGAAAATAACACTCTTATGAGGTAATTATGAACATTATATTCTTAGTGTTTAGTGGCTTCTACTAGTGTGACACAAGCAGGGATGGAAGTATATTTCCCAGTGTTGAATAATTCTGAAGTACTTGTGCTTTGGTATTTCAAATTTCTCCTTCCTTTCGTTGTAAGTTGTTGAAGTTTCCAGGACCCACATGCAGACTCTTAGAAAATACAGAATATTAAAGAGGCAAACATTATGGAAGAGCAAAAGTTACAGGAGCAGGTAATCTAAGCTGACACACAACAGACGAACAGATGAAGACAGGAGCAGACAGTCTTAAGTACACAGGGGAGGCAGGGTAGTCGGAGGTATACACACATCAGGGCAGGGCAGATATAGCCTCACGAGTCCAAATTGAGGCGGCTGCATTCTACGGAGGCTGCATCTGAAGACCATCTGTGTCACAGTGGTGTGACCAGGCCGTCCCAAGCAAATACAGTGTCACATGAGTTGGAAACTACATAAAAACAGGAAGTAAAATAAAGAGAGAACACACAGGGCAGAGTTACTGCAAAATATAACAGGAAATAAACAGAAGTCAAAACATAAAGTCCATACGCAGTCATCTCAGGGGCCGATACAGCAAAACATTTGATTTCAAAGGCTCAAAACACAAGTTTGACAGTCAATGATTAAAAGCCTGTACTGGTCATATAAAACATCTACATTTTACAGTGTATTAAATTACCTTTTTTTTAATGTGCATTTTGAAATTGTGAATTTTGCCTCTGGGAATGAATTATGCCACATCTTAAATTTTGTTCCACCTAAAGCCATTGCTTCACTAAAATGGTTCTTACTTTACAGACTTAAAATGAATTTTGCATATTGAAGCCCAAGTGCTGAAAGTTAAATTTAGCATCACCACATCCTTAAAAATAGATGCATAATGAAAGCCAGTGTTTTGGCAGAAAGCAGAAGAGTTGAACTTTACCTTGTGTCATTTATTTATACCGCAACACGGACCTCTTTGTGGGTTCACCATTTCTAGTGAGAAGAGAGTACATTACATTAATCTGACTAATGAGCTATCACATTGAATAAATAAATCTACAAGAACAATAATGTATTTTAATAAGAAATGCTAAAGGCCACTCAGATGAAAAATTACCTCTCAAAAGTCTTAGCCTATGGAATAAATCTGACTTCCCTGTTTTGTTGACACGTGGGGGCCACATGAAGTTGATTTTAATAATTGATCACCAGAAAGTGCTGGGAGAGAGCTTTGCTGATAAGCAAAAGAATAGGTTTTTGTGTTGGAATCACACCGACCTATCGATTCTCTTTGAATAACGCTTAGTGGAAGAGTCACAGATTTAGGGATTATTTATGGATCCTTCTTGACCTTAGCATTTCCCTGGGAGATTGTGTTTAAGGCTATGAAATTGCCTGCCAAATCTGCACACATACAATGGATAAATCTAAAGTGACAGCAATAATCAGAGTGGAGAGATTAGCAGTTCTGAGCTTTTTCTTTTTTTTTTCTTCACAAAGACATACATCATCATCAGCAACAGCTAACGGAGAGCAGCTTCACCTGCAGGGTGTTTGCTTTTACCTCGTATGTTTGTGCAACACCGTTCTCATTTGTCACCTCTGATCCATCAAGAGCTACTTGCTTAAAACAGAGACCGCACTGGAATATTTTGCAGATAGATTTTGCTTTAGTATTAAAGCTGATTCCCTTTGAATCAAAGTTTAAATTGATGTTAGGACCGTCGCTGCAGTCTGATTGTCTGTGGTTAAAGATATTTTTTAAACATTTTTCACTACAGAATACCAATCTGTAGCCTGCAGGCATTTAGAGGCTTTGTAAAAAACTAAAATCATTTTTAAAATAAAAATGTATTAGCTTTTAGCATCCTAACGTGAAATCCTAAATATTCATCTCCCGTATCTGGTCCACAAAGAGACTTATCTTCTCATTATTTGGTCATTTCTTTGCTTGTCTCACTTGTCTGTTTGTCCACTGTGCTGATGTTCGGGTCAAAGTAAAATTGCCCAGATATAAAATAGTTTCACAAAAGATTTGTTTTATAGAGCGGATTCTATGCTGTGCCAAAACTACACTCCTGTTTGAAAGAGAAATCAAATGCAAATGGAAATTTGAGCAGCTTAAAGATGAAGCTCATTTTTCACATAAGAGCTTGTGAGTGTTTCTGCAAAACTGTGTGATTGCCTTTTTTCTCTTTCACAGCCTCCTTTTGTTATACATTGTTTATACTTTTACTGTGCCTGATGTCTGAGATATTAAGTCTGTCTACAGCATCTATTCAGTATGACACAAACATAATTCAGTGCCACAAGTCATACGCTTTAATAACTTTATTAACGTTTAATAAGTATGTTCAGTCACGGGAAATCATATCAGCCCTAAGTAGGGCAGCAAGCTGGATGTATTATTACGTTTGGGTCACAGGTTATCAAAGATGATGCTAACATGTCAGAGTTTAGAGTTTAGTTAGAGGCTCTGTCCTGCTCTTTATTACATCTTTAAGCTGCTCAAATTTCCATTTCCATTTGATTTCTCTCTCAAACGTTTTTTTTTTTTGGGAATGGCAGCATTTAATTTATTCCTCATTAAGTCCTTTTCTTTGTGGTTAAAAATACACAGACTAGAGCATAAATGTAATAACTGTGTTGCTTGTCAAATTATTTTTCTATCGTGAATCTTTACACAATTCAATGGTTATTATGCTTTTATTTGATATTAAATAGTGTAGCAAGCAGCATGAAACAAGGGAAGATTGTAGGATGCAGCCTGAAACAAAGGTCCTGGTGGGATTTTGATGTGTTTGCTCAGTTCTGTCTCTCTTACTTTACAATGGGACTTATGTTGCAGTTTACAGTTATAACAATGACACGTTTACTATTGTGTATACAGCATAATATTCCCCCACAATGGATCACAGAATTAAACAAAGACATCTCATTTCTACCTCACCTGTTGGTTTTCTCAGATTATCTAAGTAAATGCTAAATGTAAATCTTTACTCACTCTATTCTATAGTGCACTGTGTGAGTGAATTTATCCACTATGTAGCACATCTGCAGGTGAGGCATATTCAAGTTAAAACAGCCTCATGGCCTCATACATGATGTGATGCTAAATTTATTAACAACTATAAATGTGATAGTGGAAAAAAAAATGTTTCACACTTTAAAAAGAGAGATATTCAAGTCTTTTCATATTATGAAGCAGGTCAAGGTTCTATTTAAGTACTGTGAAAGTATCAAAGTACTGAATTAACAGAAGTTCACACAGCCTGTATTTAAAAACTGTGCCTTAAACTGAGCTGTGAACTGAGGATTTCAGTACATTTGTAAAACAGTCACCATCCCCAGCTATGCCCCCAGCACAGCCCACTCTGACCCACTGTCCAACCTTGCATAATTTGATTTCTCCAAGTGTTTACCTAAAATCTGAAATCTGCTGTATTTTTATCTGAGCCCTGAACTGTAAGAACAACCTGTCACTAAACAGACAACTTTTCAGCTGTTTGCACTTTCCAGCTAATCCAAGAGTTTTAAAAAAAAATAGTTTGCTTCATGTAAGAAGTTGGAGAATTTTATTAATCCATAAAGGACATGTAGTCTTTCAGTTTGTTACACACATCCAAGTTCAAAGTTAAGAAATCTCAAGACATGTGCTTTTCACATGACAGGAACGATATGTCAAATAAAGCTGTCATTCTCTCGATAAAGTCTAAATACCTTGAATTTGTAGAACAGCACAGAATTTGAGCAAATCTGCGTAGTTATATTTCACCAGTGCTTTCTGCTTCAGGTGAGAAAAGTCAGACTTTATAATTGGATTCCAAACATTTCTAACTGCAATATCACCACACAGAAAGGGTCAACGCAAAAAGGTTTTCACAACATAGCAACCCAGAATTTTTACTTACTTTTAGTTATTATAAACTTCAACAAAACGTTTGCAAATTACTAACTATTCACTGATATAGCCACTAGTTACAATAGTTCAACATCTGCCCTGCCCCACATGGGCCAGATGTGTTTTGACAAGGACATAATATCTGATCATACACGCACACAAAAAACAAGTTTACAACATTAAGATTGTTCTTCTTTATTTCTTGAGATAACCTAAAATATAATATAAACATAGTCTTCTTGTATCTTCTTTATGTACAAGACAACTGTGTTTATCTTACTGAACAAAGTATTGCAGTTTTGAACCTTCTGAAACTTTTCTTTAGCTTTTCCCCATTACACACACACACACACACACATAGAGAATGTATATATACATTTAATACTTTTGATAATGTTCTGTACATCATGTAGCCTCACTTTCAAAGTAAAATATCGCCCTCAGCGGTGATCATGAAGACATCTCTTAAATGCTTGTTTGTGCTGCATCAAAGATTTTGTGCTTTTCTTTAAACTTTGAAAAAACAACTTTTAACTTCTCTTCAGTTGTTCATAACAAAAAATAACTTTGAAGGTACAGTTCCGTCTTTGGTTTAGTCAGAGGCAAAGTAGTTCCTCTCTTCAAAACTTTTCAACACAACTGACTGAGGCAACAAAGTCAAATAATGTGGTGGCAGACACCGAGCTGATGAAAGTGATGAAAGAATGAGATGGAGACAGAGAGGTGGATGCCAGCTAACGGGATAGTTGTCGCTATGAAACAGCTGCTGATCTGTAATGACACTGATATATTCACGAGATAATCCGTGTATATCCACGTGAGTAGATTCTTCTTCTTGGCATGCAGAATCAATACAAAGTACCTACCAAATACTGATCTACATGAGAAAATCTTGCAGCTGTACATTTTGTTGGCGTTCAGATGAATATTAATGAATCACCCACCGGCTGTGTGCATCAACCAGGGCGTGTGTGAACGGTGTGAATGTTAATATGCAGTTGTGGGGACCAAGTATTAGCAGTGGATTACAGGTGACTAGCAGGCTTTTGAATCTCTTTCCTGTGATACCCTTTGAATGTGTTCACTCCCTTTGAAGTGATGTCAGTTTTAAAATATCTCACCCCTTTTATGTTTAACCATGGGTGTTTGCGTTCAAGGATTCTTTTTTTTTTTTTTAGAGGGAGGAGATGAAAGCATCACAACAGTCAGCATCCATCAAAGAGCAAAAAACTCTGGGAAAAGTCCCGCACATAACGAAGCATGACTTGTTAAAACACAACATGAGGCTGTTGTGTCTGCGCTGGGTGATTAGGGTGCAGCAGCGGGTTAAAGAGTTGAATGACAGGCGGATCCTGACAGAGCTCGCTCACCGCTCTGTCACTGAATTCGATCAACTGATTGTGTGTTTCGTAGCAGTAATGAGCTTTACAGTATGTGTGTAATGTGCCAGGAGCCGATTCGTATGCTGGATGAGTTAGCTAATTGTTCACAGTGCACATTCCCCGAGTCCCATGGCTCCTCTGATTTGGATTCATTTAGCCTTTATTTTACCTCATTATACAGGCCTGTGTTATTGCCAGGTTCTATGTGAGGTATTTTGCATTGTTGAAATTGACTCTGGTAATTTAATTTAAAAATCTATTGTAGTACCCTGCACCTCTTAAATACAAAGCAGAGTGGGAAGGTGCACGTTTAAAGTAAAAGGTGAAATATATTTGAGTGGGGGTTTTTTTCTGCAAGATGAACTCAATATACTTGGATTAAAAATATCACTCTTTTGTTATTTTGTGTTATTGCCCTCAACAGCCAGCTGCAACAGTATTAATAATTCCTCATATCTCACCAAAAACACAAAACTCCCAAGCTGAACTTGGCAGCGGCCTGTGCTTCCTTCAACCTAGTACACAAATCAGATGTGAGGAGCAGTTGTGTGGGGGGTAGGCATTTGTATTTCAAGGAGTAAAGGTGGCTCACAGCTAAGAGCACTAAGGCCAGGAAGAGGATGTGGAGCTGCAGTTCAGTAGGCCTGAAAGCCTAAGGGATGAAAATACTCTCTGAAGCTGATCTTGTTGTTGCTCTGGATCCCAAACAGCTGCACAGAGACCTGACAAAACCAGGTATTTACTCTGGCCTTCCAGTGGCAGTCTCATTTGTGTCCAAAGCAAACACTACTCTATGCAGAGCCCTGATCTTCCTGGAAAACACACTCTCACCAGTGTGTTTTGTGTCAAGCAAAAAAATGTTCTCAAATGCCAGTTTTTGCCGGTAATCAAAGCTCCTGCAGCCAACACTGCTGTATTAACAGTACGGTTAAACCCGACATATAATTTGCATTTAGATTTGGGAGAAAGGAAACTCCTGAGTAATGATGGGTGGGAGTTTCCACCACTGTGGCTGTGTATCAGCCCACAGGAACACTCAGGAACACTCTGTGTGAAGATTTCCCTGAGTTCTCCACGTTAATAATCGTATTTGATTCATCCCTCTCATTACACTCGATATATAGCTGTGTGACTCAAAGTGTATGCACGTGTGTGTTCTTTCTCTGCAGTTTGGCTGCTACCATTGTGTGGGCAATGCACCCCTGAGGGCAGTACCCCACAAAGCAAGTAATGGTGCTAAGCATGCAGATAGAGGACTGATTTAGACTGAGAGGCGTCTAATATCATGAGGTGTCAGTAGTGCCGTGACATATATTAGGCCACTCTTCTCTTTATCTCCTTTATGACGATCATCTCTCCTGTCTTCATCACCTCCTCCGGCAAGAACCGCTGTGCAACATCCAACATTCACATTTTATTATTATTACTAGCGGTAACACCAGCTAGATTGTTGTTGTCACAGTTGTTGTTGTATCAGAACCGACAAAATATTTCTGTACTTCTAAGAGTTGAAAAATTATTGAAAACCCATTTAATATGTGATTTAAATACAATTTTCCTAATTTAATTTCCTGTATGAGTGATGGTGTTTTGACATTACATAATATTTGTCAGCTTTGGATTTCCAATACGGTGTTATGGAGAAAGGTGTGGAAGAAGTGTATACTAGTGTATGCAAGTGTGTACAAGTATTTTTCCATCAGCACAGAATCTCAAATGTGATATCTGCACAAGTATAGAAAATGTTCTCATAATATGCAGACCCATTTGTTTTCAGATGCATCTCCTATAACTATCCTTTATCCTTGAGACTTAAAGCAGCTTTTAGCTCCATTTAGATCATCATATTCACTCAGACATATTCAACACCCTTTCTTTATTACGCCATTATAATTTCCCAAGAAACTAGTAGACATGCTTTTAAATTTAAAGCTCCATCACAGTGAAACAATTTACCAAACTCACTCAGATCTATTACTACCTTTCATGAGTAGAGGACCTCTTCAAGTGCTCATCTATGATGCCAGTTTCTGAATGCATTTGTGTTGTTTTGTTCTGCAGTGTTCATTTAGCCTGTTTCCACTCAGTTTGATGAAAGTCAGAACATTTAACAGAGATGTTGTGCAAGCAGGTGTTTTTATTGAGTTATAATTGCAAGTACAAAAGTACATTTAGCGAAGCATTTTTAAGAACAATTTTGAGGTACTTGAAACTTATTCGAGTATTTCAAAAATAATCATCCACTGAATTTCCGACATTCATAAAATAATTCTTTTCCACTACATTTGTATGACAGCTGCAGTTTGTTGTTGTTTGCAGCTTGCAGTGTGATACAGTGTATTGACATACTCAGCAGTGTTTTTTTAATTACTGTAAATTTAAATGGTCTTTTCTTAAATACACCGCATATTTAAACACATCTGTCTGATTATACTCACATACAACTTCAGCAAAACTTTTAATACACAACATGTAGTTTTATTTTGACAGAGAACTGCATTAACCTGGGTGTAGTACAAGCTGTAAACACACACTCCTATGTTCTGACCTTACTACTTGTTATAAAATGGTTTGTGACTTACACAGGTGCATAAAGGTGATTTTAGCTCCTTAGCTGCTAAATTCCCTACTGTTGATATGTTTGCTTGATCTTTGTTGCTGGGCTGGCAGCAAAGGCTGGTTTTAAGATTGTTTTTAAATATTTTATTTATTTATTTTTTACTTATTTTGTTGATTTACTTTGATTGAAACAAAACAAACATCTTACAGGAGACATATTATGCCCCTTTCCCACAAATTAAAATAGTTCCCAGGTGTCTTAAAGACATGTCTGTGACATACTTTGGTCAAAATAGCTCAAGGATCAAACATCACAGCTCTTTTCATCCACTCAAAACAGCCCTGTTCAGAACGGCTGGTTTCGTTACCCTGTCCCTTTAAATGCAAATGAACCACTGCTAGCCCACCCCTTCTTTTTTTGTTCTTTTTTTTTTTTTAAATAATATGTTTTTTAATGTTTTCCTCATAGATATACACATACTCATCCACATACATATATGTAAGCATGGAAGTAAAAGCAAACAAACAAACAAACAAACTAAAACACAACACAAAGCAAAATATGTGCCTCCTCAACCAAAACACACATGAACAAAAATCTTCTCAGACAAAGTATATATATATATATATATACATACATCTTATGTATACACAGTCCTCCAGTTCTATTCAAAGTCCAAAGTCCATTATAGTCTCCCCATAATTAAAAGCGAGTTAATCTTGCGAGGTTTATTTAAGGTAATATTCAGTCCTCCTTTTCATCATCTGTTGAATATATGCTTTTGACAAAAACAGTGAGTGGTCCCTACACTTTTTCAAACATATCCTGATTCCTTCGTCTTATATACGTCACTCTTTCTAGTGGAAGGGTTGTTAACATTTGCCTAACCCAGTATGTGATACTTAGTCTTCCAGAACAATGCAATCGATCTCTTAGCATGCAGGAGACTTAAATCTATCATTATTTGTTCACTTTTGGTATACTTGTGCTGTTTTGGGTACAGTCTTAAATAAAACAAGGGTTTAATAAAACCCAGGATCTAATGGGATATCTTTTGTGAGAATCTAAAGGTTTTATTTTATTACATTGCCAAACACAATGAATCAGTGTCCCCTTCACCTCAGTACATTTTGTGCATAAATCTGGAATATTACTATTATATTTGTTAAGCTTAACAGGAGTAATATACTGTATGTTCTCATCAGCCACCAATATTGTAGCAATCTTGATCTAGTATTGATTGTTTGAGAATGTGCTTCCCTACATATTAATTGTGATATATCTCTTTCAAGGTCTTCTATCCATGCATTCCATTTATAATTAGAAATTTCAGTTGAATTGGACAGTAATAAATTATATATCTCTGAGATAGCACCTATCCTTAGACACTATTTTCTCAGGTCAGGTCAGATTTTGAGGGAATAGTTAGAGCATTATTTTAGCTCATTCTAATGAAGTTTCTAAGTTGAAGGCATTTAAAGTAATATTTGTTGTCAATATTATACTTGCACATCTCTAAAATGTCATCAGATGATCTGTGATAGGTGGATATAAACTTGATTTTTTTCTAATCCTTTTGATGCCCATATTTTAAATAAAGCATCCTCTCCTCCTGGGACCAAATGTTGATTTCCCCATATAGGGCTGTACTGTGAAAGTGAGCCAGGTTCTTTAATAAACTGTCTCACTGTAAACCACACTTTAATCATATTTTTAACAATTGGGTTATTGGATTGTCTAATCAAGTTTCGCAATGTATCCGAGTATAAGTACAGGGGTAGTGGTAGCCTTAATCCTTCTGATTTCATTTCTTTCTTTCTTTCTGTCTCTTGTTGCAAAATAAAATTTCATAGACTTAAATTGCACAGCCCAGTACCGCCCCACCCCTTCTACCAGTACCGGTACTCACAGGTAGGGGTGGTATTATGCAAATTCGAAAACTAATGACATCTTGAAAAACCACATGGATTTCAATCTAAGGAACTGCAGATTACAGATTATTTTGTCAATTCTCACATTTTGGGGGTCGGAAGGCAAGACAAACACCCAAATATATGTTAAAGAGCCTTCAAAAAGTGATATTTCCATGATATGCCCCCTTTAAAGGTTTCTCACTGCCATGTAAATGATCTGAATAGCTCTTCCATCACAGTGCACAAGTATGAAAACAATGTTATTTATTTAGCACTGTGTGTGTGTGTGTGTGTGTGTGTGTGTGTGTGTGTGTGTGTGTGTCTAACAGTTTCTAAAAGTGCACAAGCAATTGAAGCAGTGAGGGAAAGACATCTTCTTCATCTGAGGTGAGAGGTGCAGAGAGAGATAAGCAAACATTGTGAGATGTGATCACATTAGTTGGTTTGCTCACTTGAAGGTGCAGACACGGTGTGCAGTACAGCCATACAGATGCATAAGCTGCTGTGAATATGTGTGAGCCTGTTAGTCTGTTGGACCGGTTTGCATGGCGTGAGCTTGACTGACGTGGAGTCTTTGATTTGCCTTGAGATCTGAGACTGGGATCTGCTGCATGTCAGAGCTGACATTATGTGAGACTGCATAAAGAGACTTGGCGTGTCAGATATAATGTTCCCGCTCGAATCGCACACAACATCATATCTGCATGTTTCCTCTGTCCTCACATTCTCATCTTACTCTCATACTCTCAAAACAAATTGACTCATTCCCATTAGAATAAGCTCCAGACATTACCTTTGAATTAAAAGTGCAATGTATGCTAATGGTGTTGATGCTGCGGTCGCAAAGTTCATCCCCGCAGTAGTTACAGAGGTGTCTTAGCTGTTTCCGAGAGATGTGGAAAAGCCATTACAACTTAAACTGTGTAAACTGCTGCAAGCAAATATGACCACCCTAAGTCATGTGGGTGGTACATGAACAACAAAGTCAGCCTCGCCTGAAAAATGGCTCTGCATATAAATTTGTGTATATTTGCCTCTGCATTACATTGTTCATTTGTTTATACTCTGTGCAGGTGGGGGCACATCAAGATTAAAGACGTAACTGTGACCTATGGAAGCTGGAAACAGCAGTGGCAGAAAAATCAGAGAACAAGAGCAACAGGGACCGCAGTGAGAAAGCTACAAATGTGGCCAAGTAAACGAGGATTTAGAAACTGTGTGATTGATCATAAAGGTGCAGATATTCCTCTAACAAGCTGAGCCTCCGAAGGATTCCTTTTGAAAATGTTAACCAACAGATACACATGAAGGCAGCTCAGACAGTGCAGTGAGACACTAATTCTAGACGGTCTCGCATTGGGAGTTGGTTAACATAGTTTTGTTTGTCAAATCCAGTGGGCCTGTGCAGAGTGTAACAGTTGTTCATGAGGGGTGGTGCGAGCAGAAAGAAAGTCATGTCCACAAAATAGGCTACTTGGGACTTCACGACTGTTGCTATCTTATTGAGCAAAACACCATGTTAATATCATACATGACAAAGCGGTCTCACGTTACTCATTGTTGGCTGAGTTGAGAATCAAAGAAAAAGGGAAGTGCGGGAGCGTAATAATGGCGTCCACTCATGGCGTACTCCTCGTCTCAACTGACCAAAACAAAGGCGCCGCCCGGTGACTTCCTGGTGACTTTTACATTGTTAAAGGAACATTACAAATGTTACAAGATGTTCTGCTTACAGGTCTCCAGCAATTAACTATTACAGTATATAATTTTTAACTTAAATGCTCTGGAGTTTGAAAAGATTTCAGATTACAACTTGTTACTAACATTTACTTAAATTATTGATTAATCTGTTAGATATATATTTGACAGAAAATCCTCACATTTGAGATCAAGGAACCATCAGATTTTTTTGCCATTGTTCTTTGAAAAGTGATTTAATCCATTAATCCAACCGATTAGTCGACTGACAGCCTGCCTGGCAGCAGTGAAAAGCAATTACTCTTGAAAGCTTTTGATTGAGCCTCCCCCTTTCTAACCAATCAAAGAATCCCAACAGAGGGGGTGGGAGCACCAACTTCATTTCTTAAACTTTGTAGCTTTGACTGTAACCATGACCTTTCTCTATCTCCACCCACATGCTGTTCCTGCCTAACCCTCACCACAATGAGAGATGCAGCATCTGAACAGTCAAGGCAGACAACCGGTGGAGAGCAGACAAACTTAACTCTACATAATGTCTCACAGCAGGGCTCTTCCATATGAAGTCTGTCAGCAAGTGCTATTATGGAAAAAATAGCTAAAGGTTGTAAAAAATTCATTAAATCTAGTGTGAAGATGACTAAATTACCAACATCCCTCATGGGGAAATCTCCTTGATGGAGCTTTATGTATTGATAATCACTGCCCTTATAATCTTTGCCATTTACAATGTAACCTTCAAGTAATGAAATTACATATTTAGATTTCCTATCGTTATATTTATACTACTAAAATTCTACTCAAAAGTAAGTTTCAATTTTGTACATTGTTGTCAGAATGTCATGTGGTGATTGCTGAGCTGCCCCGCTCACAAAAACAAAAAAACAAAAAGAAAAACAACAACACCAAATTCAAACACACACAGTGACGTAGGTGTATAAACTGAGTGAAGCGGTGGTTAGATCTCAGAACGAGCGGCCTCTGACCCTGTCTATATGCAGTTGTCATGTCCTGTTTGTCTACAGATATTCTCAGCAGATCTATTGTAGAAGCGGTAAGTCCAACAAACGAACTTGGACGAGCTTGTTTGCCTTTGCCTCACTACTTCTAGATATGCTCTCCCTTTGATCACATGGGTTTCTGCTGGTTTCATCCCACGTTCTACAGACACAAAATCACAGGGAGTGGAGACTAAATTGCCCGTTGATACAAATGCGCTTGTGGACCCCAGCAAGCCTCACAGTCACTGAGGCTAATTGGAATCCAAATATAGAATAATAAAACCGTTCTTTGCCCACACTACTGGTCGTCATGGTTATACGTCCTCAGGGACAAGTTTGAATGCCGACACCAGTCATACTCATAGCGGCACTGTTTTTTTTTCCTCTTCAGTCTTCTTCTTCTCCTTTTTACTGTGTTTGAGTTTGTGTGTGTGTTCCTGGCCTGTCAGTGTGGCACATCAGCAGTCGTAACATGCAGTCCCAGTGGAGGGCAGACTGACAGGTAGGTAATGATCAAAGAGGCCGTTTTCTGTGTTTCATGTTGGGCTCAGAGACAGACACATCTGTACTGCCGGTGCCTCTGCTTTTTAATGGGCTTGGGTTGCACACACACTCATGTGCATGCGTGTGTACAAGCACCAGCGCAAACTTGAGTCGTTTTGAGACTCCTCACATTAGCAGCTCCTAACACATTTCTCAGATTGAGCCTCACTCTCCTCCCCTGCCACATTCCCTCTCTTCTAATAAATCGTTGAACTCTTGCCGCCTGCACACCGGCTCTCAGTCATCTCAAACTGTCATCTGAACTGTATCGCACATCCATAAAATATTAACCTGAAGGGGAAACACAGGCAAAGCCACCCAGTCTGTCTCCAATTTGACCAACC